>LUCH01003680.1:0-27682 GCA_013368495.1 Paragonimus heterotremus | reverse complement strand
TGTGTCGCAGTCAATGGCGTACCTGTATCCATACCATTTCTAGTTATTCCGCTTAGTCTTCTTTTATTAATTTTCAGACTTCTTAATAGCGTTTTCTTCCAGGATATTCCACGTCACTGTTGAGGTGAGCGGCAGCACGAGCCACAACACCGTTTGGTCAGGCTCATGGCTGTTATGATGATGAAATAGATTTGGCAAAACAGCGATCTGTCTTGATGAGTGCTACCTACCAAGTCCCGTTTACGTCATCAGTGTCAATAGGAGGCCAATACCACGTTCCAATAAGAAGTGGCGCACGTTTGTCGTACATTCCACGATGCATATTGTTGTTACTTTTCCATTTAGGCAATCGAAATTGTGGAATGACGTTAAACGAGACTGTATGAAGTGCAATGAGCCGATTGCACATTTACAACTGGCCCGCTGAACTACTCAACGGCCATGTGCACGCGACACTCAGCTCGCGCGGGTCCGACGAGCACATTTTATATAGACTGCACTGCTCTTGGCCAGGCTTGCTGCACCATTATAGACGTCCGAAAGGGGAGTAGCTACTTGCCCAGATAGAATGAAGCAATCTGCTAATGCAGCAGAAATCTTGGTAAACGCCATTTACGTGATTATTGAGGAATGTCGTTCGTTCAACCAATCGCCACTTCTCATTCAGCCCCAAATGTTATCACCTAATGTCACCTGTTTTGCAATGAGATCGCATGTTCCTGTAACAAGGACTTTTAGTCTCAACAACTGATGGTAGAACCGAAGAAGACCAGCCCACCCTTTCCAGTCCACCAAAGGGTAGTTTGTACATGGAGTGAACCACCAATACCCTGTATGGTGGGAATGTATATGTCATTTATCTAACTTCGTGAAGCGGAATGGTAAGTCATCAGTCCAATCGATGGTCATTTGTTCTGGTGTTCATCCGTAAGCATAATGGTGGAATTGCGTTGAGTCGGATGAACGAATGAACGCCACAGGTAAGGCCGAATTTGAAATATAAAGTGGGTGGACGAATGATACTCATCAGCCATCAGGTAAACGATGCTTACTGAGGCACTCACATTGCTTTACTCAATCTCAGTGGATGATCACCTAGTCGGTGTACATCTGTAACAATACAACCCGAAATAAGAACAGTGCATGAAATGCGTTTGTTGGATGAGTGTGGACTGAGCACTGCAAACCATTATGTCGAATTTGTGTCCAACAGTGTACACACATCCACACGTGTCATGACATGAACGCTTCCAGTGAGCAAGGGAGGTCATGCGATCAATTTATTTTTATTCGCTGAGAAGCAATCATACAGATGTCCCTCTTCCGTAAAGGCCTATTACATCTCTTAACACGACATCTGATCGGTGGGACACTCTATCATCACAACACCGTTTGTCGATCTAAACATAGCTGAACGACGTTAATCTGGCGATAGTTGTGACGGTAGAATATTTCCCGGTTGCTCAGCCTGAAAGACATTGGTTTGAGGGGCCCAACCTGGAGACTGTGGTTAAAAAGAAGCCTAACTCACAGGACAGTGGGGTGAAATACGGAGTAGGCAGTCCATTAGGGCCAGGTGATCAGTGGTGGTTCGATTCGGGTGGAGTTCGTCTATCCAGGACTTCCAATGCACCTTGCAGGAGGTAGCGATAGAAGCAGTGAAGCACTTAAACCTCAGAGGGGTGCTTCTCCGTTGCCAGAGATGCTTCAGGTTGGCGAATATCACACTAACCTTAGGGGTACACACTTCTATCTCATTCTAACACATCCGCCGCCGCTAATGCAGCCTCCCAAGTACACAAATCGGTACACGAGCTTCCATAACATTATTATTCAACGTCAAATTAATGCAACCGCAGCTGTTTTGCAGAAGCACTTAGCACTTTGAGGCTGCAAAGCGCACTTTAGCGCCTATTAAGCACATCGCAAAATAGCTTTTAGCATTGTTTGTGCCGCTTGAAAATTACAAAAAAAACACCCTGTTGTCAGCATAATCAAGATCTCTTAGTCCTCCACCAGGTAGGAGGTCCACGCCGGCATTCTGTGAATGCCATTGGCAAGCCTTCATTATATGGTCCATCACAAAAATGGTGAAAGTAGAGACTTGACGTACACCGTTCCTGGTGCAGAAATTGTTAGACAGTTCACCGTAAACCCTAACTTGGACTCACACATGGGAATGAAGGGCCGACAATATGCTCACACGCTTAGTCGGTACACCCCGGCGGTTAAGCGACTCTAAGAGTATGGGTCGATCTGTTGGATCAAGTGCACTTTTATAGCCGAGAAATACGGTAACTGTTGGCCGGCGGTACGTATGATGCTGCTAGGGGGCAGTTGAAAGGCCGTCGGTAGTTGTCGATGAGCAAAGAAAGTTCGTACGCTATGCGCAGAAGAACCTGTCTGGATACCAATGCACTCCTGTGATGAGGCAACATGTGCCATATTGTAGCACCGTGTGATTTTCTTAGCAGGAGGCCAGCTTAGCGACCGTGATTGTATTGTGTTCTCACAGTGCTATTACCTGAGAGTGCTCATTCGTCAGGGAAACTCACTTGCTTCTGTATGATTTCCACATACAAGGTATCCTTAGAATAATTACTTCAAAAGCCGACAAATGGTAATAAGCAAACGGTCTGAATAATTCGGGAACCCAGAAACTCACCGAAAGACTGCTTGGAGGACTAACGTGCATACGGTCTAGCAACCAACATTCACACACAACAGCGCTGGATGACAGACAGCTAATGCTCTTCAAACGATGGATAGATGTACACACCCCAAACCCGGTCATAAAGGCATCGGCAATCAAACTAAGGCTATGATTAAAAAAATGTCTTGGCGAGCATCTGTACAGAAAGCATACACACAGTTAGAGGCCCACAACCTAAATAGAAAGAAAATACGTGTCGTTAGAAACCTACAAACAGAAGCGAACCACATGTTGTACAAACACGGACGAAATGAATGGCTGTGTGCCTATGGATTAGAAATATCGACCAATTTAGACACAACTGAAATACAGTCCAATCGAGGAAATACGTGACGGACTGTGTGTAATGCTTTCTTCAAGTATGAACAATCTAGGGATGCTCAAACAGTAGCAGCAACCAACGGGCTGATGCATACAGAGTGTTCTATGTTTCATCTATCGTTCAATAGAAAAGGAGGAAAGTAGAAAACATGCTTCCGTGAATTGATCATTATTTCATATTCATAAGATTGTAATGCAGAGCAGTTTGCGATCCGGAATTCAATTATATCGATTAGCTATTCGAAAACTAAATTTTGCCAGATCCCGCGTGTTTGGCGGACAGAAATGAAGTCTAATCGAAGGACAGTCATAGTAAACATTGATCTGTAACAAATGTCGTCCCTCAAGGAAAATGAGGGTTGTACTGCCAAACAAAAGCAGGTTACGGCTACTGAACTTCACGCACTTGGCCGATTGGGACTTTCAGAAGATTGACTGCAGTTAAAATCTACCGCACTGCAGCAAAAATATTTGGTGTGTAGATCTCATTGAGCAGAGACGAGCCTGATGATTTTCTCTGGACTCCGCAAAAATTCAGTGTACACAGAGAGGCATTGTGTTTTGTTCACTTGAATAGCTATTTGCATTATTGGACCAACAAAGTTATTTCTCCTCGGGTCGGCTTTCATATTTCCAATCCACGGGCGGACGAGCCATTCTAGTCAAGTCTGGTATTGACGAATAATCTATTTTGAATAATTGTTTGAGTAATCTATTTTCTCCGTCCGGTTCGTAATCTGATCAGGTGATACACCCAACCTCAAGGAATTGACCCTTGCACCCCACCACATATAAACGGTGGGCGCAGCACCATTGCCTGAGGAAAAAAGCATCCAGCATATGAAATATACGTTATTGTGGGCCCACACTTATGAGAGGGCATCGTCAGACCGAAGTAAGATCGATTGGGATGTACTTGCCCACTACACAACTGTCGAGACGTCCCGATGGTCGATGCTGCCAATCTGAGTTGTGGAGTCGTCCGCTGGAATAAACAAGTGGGATACGTGTATTTTTGGAGTCCATGTCAGCATTCCAGCGCGATGAATCAGCCGCACGCAACTTAATCCATCGACCAAACCGGTATATGGAACAATTAAGAGCTCCGACAAGAGCTACGCATAGAAGCTGAGAAAGTGCGAACAGGTTCGAAAAACAATACGGATTTTGACGTGACGAACGGACGGACTGAAACATGTAACTGAGGGCCAGTCAATCGGAGGCAACCTGAGGCGACCGTCACATGCTTCAGAACAGCAGACGTCATTATGGTGAAGAATACGCAAAACTTCACGACCCTAATCCCATTTCATAGATGAAACACTGATCCGCAAAATCCACCCGACTAGTGTGCGATCGAGATGAAGTTCGAGCCACTAAGTGTTATATGAAATGAAGGAAGAATGTAACAAGACATCAGCAAGGAAAACGGTAAGCCTCCGAAAAGAGTGCAGTAGACCAACAAAATGACGTTGGGTCACAAATAATTCAGTCCGGTTCGGGAGAAGGAGAAACGACACTTACTAATTCGGGTCAGTATTCAATCCGATGATCGGTATGTTGCGGTGTCGAATTTTACTGGCTCCTAACAGGAAAGTTCCGTCTCCGCCTGCAGTGAATATAACATCGGCCCATGCTATCGCATCGTTTGTGTAGGTACTCCGATCGACCAAGTGAACTTCAAGCCCACGAAGTCTGAGAAAATAAATAAACAGGAAATAATTAAACGACTGTTAAGAGATGCCATTTTTCACCGTAAATTGAGCCAAATGTGTGTATGGCTACAACATGACGAAACGTTTGCTACCATGTGACTTATCGAATCACACTCAGGTTGGGTATCGTCAGATTGCCCAACACTGGGCAGCAGCAAGCGAGATAACCGGAGTTCGATCTCATAACTTCATCGTTGGCAGCCGACGTCGTCGTTACGAATATTCATTCGAAATATCCCTTTTTAAAGTCCAAACAATGAAGGAATAGTATATAGTTTAAGCATCCGAAGGCCATACATCTTCGTGAGCACATACTAGTCACGGCAGGTAGACAGACCAAAAAACACGGCGGAAGTAACGAAAACAACCTAACTGGTTATCAAGATGAAAAACAGTCTTCTACATGAGGCATTGAACGTTGTTTACCCAGTCAATTAAAAACCATACCTTTCGAGGTATGGCCAGCTCTTTTAGTCGGATTAGTCACACGCACAAGAAAAGTATGTTGCCAGAGCGTAGCAGCAAATTCACAGCGACTATCGCAGATTACGCTATCAGCACGAATAAACGTTAGTGAACTCATGCATCACCGCCTTCAGGATGGAGCCGGAAAGGCCTTCTGGATCGATATTGTTATCTACGAACCCCAACAATCTTAGGTTCCAAGGGTGCAGCAACATAGTAAGCAAGTCAATTGAAACAACTTTATGGTCTACTTCTGGTAAAAGTTTCGTGATCAAAAAGATTGGTTTCCTCCATGTGTAAACAAAATAAGGTAAAGATTTCGTGTTATCAACCACGTCTGTCAATGAACAGCTGGGATCGATTTTTAAACGCATCAATGACGCAAGTTAGTGTACACATGTACATCGAATATGCACCTGCCAAGAAGTACCAAGGTTATCTTGAAGTACAGTATTTTCTAACGGACACTTGTTGCCAATCGATCAATTATTAAGTGAGCACTCAAGTTTTTCCCATCATTATGGGAAACACAAATTTTAGCGTAAATAAGATGTCGACGAGACTATCAGTATTCGTGAATGGAGGTCAGACAAGAAATGGTTATTAAAAAAACACGATTATATGTGCACACAGAATTATTCTTCATACTCGGTAGTCTATGAACTGTGAACCAGATGTACATCGATGCCCGCGAGGTTTTTGCTTTGCTGGATGGACCTAACGTTCGTGCTTTGCTCTCAGAAAGATGCAGCGGAATTGTTTCGATGATAGGCAAGACATGTCATTTCTCGCATACATGCCAATAAAATCCACGGTAACTAACCGACTGCATGGGGTCACCGCAATGAAAGCAATATTGAAGCCATATATCAGAATGAATTTTGATAGTAACTGTCGAGTAACGTTGGCTTTGTAAGAGAATGTTGGTTCCCATAAGTATACTGTAAATCAAGTAGACGTCATGATGTAGGAGAAACGCACTGAGTTTTATTGTCAGGAAATTACACACACACATTTAGACCTAAAGCCATTACTGATGGAAAATATAAATTTTCCTCACATTGTTCTGCTGCTTATTGCTGCACACGCGCTCACGTTCACCTCTACAATTACTGAATTATATTTCTCGATTTCAATAACTAAAGTGCAATTATAAGATGAGTGAAGCCTCAATCTAAAGTAAGCGTTTGTCTTCTGCTCCCATCTACTGCTACCTGTGTGCATCAACTAGGACATACCTCATCAAAGGTCATCGATTTAATATATATTCGTACCGTGGCTTATTACTTGTGATCTGAACAGTTCGACGCCATATTGTTTTACTGTACTCGATCAAAGGACCCATTGACACCAGATTTTCAGCTGAATCTCACAGGATGAACCAAGTACCCCACCCCACCCACCCCGAAAAAAATTATGTCCCAACGTCAGCCAACAAGATCATCATTGTAGGAGATGCCACATATGAGAGTGCAACTTCTACTTCAAGCACCCAAAAATTATACGTTCGTGCACCATTTATTACCGAATGCTAAAGAGCGTAGTGAAGTTCTGGATGAGGCCTTCCGAAAACTAAAGTGTTTCGCTAGCGATCACAAGTGAAAAAGTGCAACGGATCTTACACGGTCGAGACGATGCAATTCGTGATGACTGTTAGTTATGTGTAGTTGAATCGCATCTCACTACGACTTCCAGACTTAAACGCCAGACCTTCAGACCAGACTTGAGCAGGCAACGCAACTCGAGTTGTTTCAAATGCGACCTCTGAGCTAGTAATCCTTAATTTCACAAGCAACCTGTATGGTTACAACAAATAGTTCTGAGGAATTTAACGGAACGAGCAACTCACGGACGACAGAGACAGTGATTTCGGCAGCAGCGGTTCTCACTTGCGGTTAGTAGAAATTCTGCCAGAGAAACAAACATGGGGGCAAACAGGACGACTGCAGAAAACCTACATGTCACACCCCGTCGTCAGACCTGTTTTTGTCAGTACAGATCCCCTGAATTATCTCCAACTACAGATGCTGAGTCAAGCAGTCTGACGGATTTTGTCACAAGTGTATCTGTTAACGGGGTCCAACTTCACGCCTTCACAGACACTATGAGTTCCGACAGCTATACTATTACCTCCGTTTCAAAATTAAACTACTGAAATGAAGAGGAAACTTATGACAAAATTATCATGGCATCAATGTGTTCATCGAATTCTAATCAGAGACACTGTATTGTGCAAACAAAGTATAAAACTATTTTTATTCGGGAGTGGAACTGTCCCATTCGACGGATTTACATGCTTAAATGTGATTCGATCACAGCCTTATTAGGAAACACGAAAAAGTGCTGATTCCTTCAGGAGGAAATGGTCCTATCAATACAACTGTTCACGTAGGCCATGCAGGTTTGTTTTAGTCTGTTGTCTAGTGAAGTAACATTTGAGTTGTCAAACGACTGAGCGACAGTAATTACAATCATCGTCATAGGCCGTTTCTCTTGCGATTGTCAACGTAACTGCAGTGCTGACTTATCGCCGGAGTTCACATTTGCTGCAATGGTACCACCCAATCAACGTGAGACACTGTATCTGAAGTAGCGAAGCCACATCGATACAAAAATACAAACATGAATTTGACGTCATGTTCTCAGCCGGAAAAGGACAAACACTAGACTTTACAGGCGTCGAAAGCTCTGTAAACAATGCTGCGAACACCGATACCAGGCTGTTCGAGGACGAGTGGTGCGTGTGAAGAGGAGTGAAAGAAAATTCCTAATACATGACGGAAATTAAAGTAGTCAGTTTATATCAAACACTTGTTTTGGATGGTCTCGTACGTCCCTAGGGCAACGAAGACGTCTACGTACGCTCCGGTCGCCGACTGAACAATACAGGGAGTTGTGTAAATAAGTCCCAAAAACAGTTCATTCCTCGATATAGGGATATAGATAAATTTGCATCAAGTTCGGATTCCAACGAGTCCAAACCAGTTTCGAGCGTCGCTGTCCAAAGGTACGGCCCCAAACGTAAATCAGAGGAGGAACAGTGTTATGACTATTGTCCTGGCCCTAACAAACTATCGTTATACGCACCTGTTTGAAGGGCTTTCAAAAACAAAATCTCGTGTTGTGTAAAATTAGCGTTTTCTCTCTCCCCTGTGATTGCTGTATATACTATTCTACACAATTCTGTGTTCGTTTGTCCATTTTCTTGAGGACTATACTTCGTTGTCGTGCTCATGAGTTGACACCTAGTCCGTCGCATGTCCGTCGTGCTTTAAATCCACCCATATGTGAGCAGTGGGGCGTTCCGAACGGTTTGAAGTTGAGAACGTAGCGCGTAATCAGACGTTAAAAGTTCATGCAAGCTACTTCATCTACAACATAGACAGAAGGATATTAGTTGTCATGAGAATGCCTGAATATGACACTTTAAAGCAACCTATATGAGTCATCGGTCGGGCATCAAGTTTTACGAGTGAAGATGCCATCAGTCAGAACAGAGTGTAAAAGAAAATATGGGCGAGAAGTAAATGAAAGTCATTTATTTAACCGCATACATAAAATATCGAAATGAGAAATTACTAAGCAATAGTATCAATTTTTGTTAAGAAATACAAATCGGTCTGAATGGTTCAATTTGAAATAATCAAGCAAATATGTCGAAATCGAGACTTTGAAGATTTACTGATAAGCAGTAAGGGATTTTAGTTTTCATATAAATTGAACATCACCCATAACGGATCGCAGCTGTCACATTCCCATAGACTTTCCAGTCGGCCCCTTTAGAAAAGAAGCACTAGACTCGAGTTTCACTCTCATTAGAGCTCGTCACTAGTGCATATCCTTGCCAAGGTCGGGACTAGAACTCCTGTCCCACTTTCATGAGGCAACCGTATTGACCACTGCGTCACTGACTTCACAACAGGTACGATTGAATCATACGTGAACTTTGGAGGATTAAAAATACTGGCCGAATTACATCCACTTTGCTACTTCGAAAAAGAGCATGAAATGAGGCAGCATACGACTTGGTATGACACTGATAACAACACTCAATCCAACAAACATTAGATAGCAACTGAGACCATTCAAATGGGTTTCGGGTAGAACAAGTGTCACATCAGAAACTTGCTTTAGGAATCGTTGGAATTCAGATACTTTTTGATAGTGAGCATTGTGGCGTTTGACCAGCCAATCGACATTGATACCTTTAAGCAATAGCTGTTGAGGCGTGTAACAGGGAAACCGGATGAACTCACGGCTTTCCTCAATTGCTCATCATCCGTATGTTGTTCAAGTGAACGCTCAAAATCGAACTTTGTAATCTTGGTCAAAAGAAGTGCTTTTTTAAACGGTTTGAAATTGGTTACATGGTGACTACAGGCAGAAGAAAAGCAATGGCACTGGAATGGCTTGCGCTTGGCAAGTCTTAATATAAAGGTAGCCAGTGAACCGACCGAGAAAGTCTGAAAAGACGAATGAACGAATGTATTCAGAGGAGTTACCGTTTAATAAACCACGCGATTGAAAAAAACTTTTAAAAACATGTATGTAATGTTTATATTTACTAGAAGTAAATAACCACGAAACGAAGTGTAAACTGTTTTGCATTTCACGAAATATGAAACATCAGTCTACACATCGTTTCATAAATATAGGTAACAGAGTTTCCACCACATCTCGTTTAGTAACGAAAACGAAACTATTTTCTACACGTCAACGCAGTTTTTGAAAAATGTAGTTTTGAGGGGAAAATTTTTCAACAACCAGAAAACCAAAATTACGGACACCACAACCAAACCTTAACTATGGTGTTTTTGAGGAATTGTACGGATTGTATTCATTATGAATTGCGGGTGTGACTGTGAAATTTTAATTCGAGCTCCTCGGATAGTATCAAACACTCGCCATTTTGATACACGAATGTGCTTGTTTCCGTACACGTGTCTGGTCAATAAACTTTAAACGTTATCAGTTGGATTCAGATCCGCACTGTATGTAGGCTATGGATAGACGTTTCACTATGTAAGCCACAATTTATCGTCACAGAAATGTGTTGGACCACCGCATTGTTGAAACGCCCATCAATACGTTGTTAGAGACCATCCAACAACTAAACAGTTCCCCAAATCGTTTATTACAAGATTTGGAAAACTCCTTGACGTAAAAATTAGACCCGACACAATGCCCATAAAGCCAGTATTCCTTCGTCTTCCATTTAAGGGCGATGACGTATGCCAATTTATTCACCGTCGTCTGGTTAGTTCTGTACCGAGAACATACAATGCGGCTTCCTCAGGGATTCTGTTCAGAAAATTCCGGATTCCAACAACCGGTACTCGAGTCAGCCAAACTCAACGTTATCTATGAATATTGATGTGGATGCAGAACATTTTACGTAGGTAGGACTGAGCGTTAGTTGCGAACCAGGGTCATGGAGCACATCCGGAAGTGGGCCAAAAAAACAAGTGATGCAAACACATGGTGTTAAAGTCGAACACAGAAACAAGGAGCCTGCATCATCCATTGCACGTCACATTCCAGTGAGGTAACATCAATGCGATCTTTCAATTGTATTTCACGTTATCTACTCAACGTCACACAGGCGAACATTGCGCTATACTGAAGCTGTTACCATCCGAAAGTTGAAACTCGTTTTGTGTGTTCAAAAACAACTGTCTGTAGGGTTGTCGCTACCATGGTAGTGAAAATGATTGTGTGCTATGACAGTTAACTTTCTCTGGTGTCTTGATCGCCTGCTCATACTAATAAATAAATGGTCTGTAGTGTGTACTCGTAAAGATGCAGTGAAGTTTGTCCGAATACAAATCGTACAATATCAGCTGATTGTCTCCTTTATTCGAAGCCCATCAAGTGGGCTAAGATCAGTGAGCGATAAGAATGAGTATAATTGCGCAAGACTGCGTACACTATTCCTTCTCCGAAAAAAATTAGTTCGCATTCACCGCTGAAATTGAAGGGGTCTTAGATCATTAAGCGGATGTACACTATGCAATATTATTCCCCTCTGCAAATTGTGTTAACAAAGCAACCATCCAACAGGTTTATCAAAAATAAACTTTCTCTTTTAATGAAGATAAACACCTTTCATCAGTTCGTCCGCGACACGTCTACCTGCTCATGATAATCATTAAGTTTTGCGATACGCAATCACGTATGGTATTCATGAGTTTTCGGTAAACTAGAAATACTAGATTATTAAAGACACTATGAAGAGTTGTTCTCGAACCACCGATGTCCAACCGTCAATTAATGTCGTTTACACTCAATATGAAGTTCGAAACCTTTCGTATTGTAGTGAATTATTCGTAACAGCGGTGAATAGTAATGTATCCAAATTACTCTCCCGTTACGCTCAAGACAGATAAAATCACCACGCGTTTTGTGCAGAGACAACTATGGAAGGAAGTCTGTAACCAAGTTAAACGACAATGTAATGCTCATCAACAGGAACAAGGCCGAAGTAACCAATGTGCCCAAGTGAATGTTTCTGTTCGTGACGGTGAACTTGTGTACAGCAAGCGTCAGCTTTCTTAGTGAACTTTTCTTGATAGCAGCAGCTTTTTGGACACAAGTGATACAATAAACAACTTATAAATGAAGCCACCTCGGCCGCATCTATTCAATCACCAAGGACAACGCTAGAGTGATCGGAGTTGATACCGATGACCGGAAGCTGGCTGCTATGCGAACTCTCGTAGAGAACCGGGGGAAGGCGGTATTGAATACGACACAGGGACTCAGTAAAAATGGAGCGGGACACTGCGAAGGAAGCTTTGGGGGGTTAGGTTCGACAGGTTAATCCACTGCCAAGGACAAACGTAACAGTTTGGGACGTCGAATCTTGTTGCAGAGGGGATCCTCAGTATTTGTCACTGCACTCTAAAGACTCAGCATCGAAGCGGCAGGTGATGACGGATAGAATCACTGACGGTCGGCCCAAATGCTGAGGGACAAATCAGTCAGGCGTTGGTGGCCAATCAGATGGCGATGGTCCAGTTGTCACCAGTCGTACATGAACTATGTTATAAACCTTCTAAACGATACTCTGGTTTGTTCTAGATATAGTGGAGGGCTTGACAAAAATCGAACTCTCCTTCTTGTAATAATTAACAGGGAAATCTCGGTCCCGAAAAATACCACAACTGTCCAGTGATTTTGCTCTCAAAACAAGTCAAAAGACGCGTACAAGAAAACAGCTCTGTTCTGCTCCAAAACGTATGCGACCAAGACGAGAAAATACAAAGTACCTATATAGTGCGCAGTGGCCAAAAAACATTCCCGAATCATAAAAAAGAACAGTTGCGGAACAGGACGTCGGACGGGTAAAAAACGAATTAAGGTCGCCTCTCGACCGCTCTGAACAGTTCCGCCAATTAGGACGGAGTCAATCGTTTTTCTTGAGGACGTAGACGGTTTTGGACGAAGAGGAATGGACGCCCCAACAAACTAATGGCATCAACAGTGACCGCGAAGATAATCCAGAACCCGAGGCGTAACACGGATTTTAAGGAAAGCAGGAATGCGATGGATTAAACCATGGTGGAGGTTGTGATACAGAATGTTAGGAGGCGTACCTCCTAACGAGACAGCCAGGACGCATCACGCCACATCGATCGGCCGACCCAGCTCGGATGGTATGGTCGTGGGTGATGGTATGGTTCCACTCAGCCAATCAGATTGCAGGTGTACGGTGGGACGCCTATGCGCTATCTGGACTGTTTTTTATCGCGTTGCTTCTTCATGTCCCCTGTAACGTGATTTGCTCTGACACCCTGACTGCCATATATGACTGTTTAATTTGATTTGCTCTGCGTTTGTCGGCCATCTGTGGTAATCATCTTTTTCCTATAAATTTAAAGCTTCTGTAGCCTAGTTTTGTCTCGTTCTTCCAATAAACGGTGTTGTCGTGTCTCTTCTCATTTCTAGGTTTTGGGTAAAGCGACTGATCGCGTAACCTACGTGGACAATGACAATTTCAGAGGAAGAAATGAGACTGATCCTGCAGCAGCAACAGGCGCAAATCGATGCGGCTAAAATGAAGTTAATCGAAACATTAACAGGCAACTTATCTGTGATGTCAGCAGACTGAAACGTCAAACCAGATTCAACGGTGGACGCTACCACGAGCAGCATCAATGAATTTGTTTACGACGTCGATGCCAAAGTGACATTCGAATCCTGGTTGAGCCCATACGAAGATGTCTTGCGAGTGAAGTTGGCTAACGTGAATAATGTAGGAAAAGTGCGATTACTTCTTCGGAAACTCAGTACGATAGAACATTCGAGGTTTACTGACTTCATTCTACCAAAGAAACCTCGTGATTTCACTTTTGAAAAAACATTGAAGGTACTGACAAATATTTTCGGAGAGCAGTCATCCTTGTTCAGCATCCGGTTTCAATGCCTCAAGCTGGTGAAAAATGAACATGAAGATTTTGTCACTTACGCAAGTACAGTCAACACAGAATGTGAAAAGTTCAAGCTGAGAGCAATGACAAAGAATCAGTTCAAGTGTCTGATATTCGTCTGCGGTCTACAATCCACCCAGGATACCGACATTCATAGCATAATTTTGAACAAGACCCTGACATGACTTTGGCATCTGTGAAAACTGAGTGCCAACGGTTGATTAATCTGAAACATGACACAGCCATGGTCGAACAGCTGGGATTACCTGCAGTCTATACCATTTCGCAGCGGCCATGCGACTGAAGAACCGAGAAGTATGGTGCGAAGCCTTTATCGAAGACCCCAACTGCATGCTGGCAATGCGGTGATTGACATTATGTGCGGGTATGTCCATTCAAACACAACAAACCTTGAAAATGCAATCGATTCGAACACAAGGAGATGTTCTGCTGTTCAACTCTGTCACTCAGAAGTCCACCGTCGCTTTCAAGAAACAACTGAAAGAAATCGAGGAAACAGGGTACAAGGTTGAATTCCGTTTTGGCCACCTTTAACCTCAGCTTCGCTGCATGCCGAACGTGTGTCGGTGAAAATTAACGGCAGTCCTGCACGTCTACAGCTAGACACTGGATCTGACACCACGCTGATCTCGCGACAAACGTGGAAGAGTATTGGCCGTCCGGTGTACAAGAAAACAGGACATCCAGCTCAGAACGCATCTGGGGAAAAAACTGGCACTAATTGGTGAGTTAGACTGTGATAGTTAATGCGGCGATTTCCGTACAAGTGGCAGAGTCTATCCTACTGACCATTCGAAATTGAATCTTCTGGGCTTGGACTGGATTGAGCGTCTGAAACTGTTGGACGTCACTCAACCAGTTGTGCAGAAACATGAAGGTGCAAACTCCGTCAGCAGGTAAGAAACCACATCGCGTTTATCAGAACCTACATCGGAACATACGGTCACTGCCTTATCGTATGCACTCAAATGGCTAGGCTAAACGGTTTGTGGATACGTTCGAAAGAGCCCTTCAAAAAGCCAGAAAGGGAGAGAGATTCTGCCTCCAGACTGATCTCTGATCGATACAATCACTGGAGAAGTATCGCGCACCTTGGAGCACATGGGAAACACCGCTCCAGGTTTCGACAAACTGTTACGCAAACATTTGAAGCACATGAAAGCTGATGCTTTGGCCGGATACTTTAACCTGTTTTTGTTAACCCAACGTTGTCCAATCCATTTATGCCGCCTTCGCATCGCGTTTGTACCCACAGTAAACAATCCTTCACCTTCCACCAAGCTCAGACCTACCGCCGTATCTTCAACGTTGATACGTTGTTTCCACAAGATACTGGTCGATCGTTGGAATATTCGCTTGCAACCGCCCGCTCTCCAGTTTGCATTCCTACACCATGACGGTTGCCCCGGGGTGACTTCACTGCTTTATGCGCTGCTTCGGAACTCATGTACCACGTCTTCAAGTCTGTGTGCGGCTTTTATCGACGTGTTCAAAGCGTTCGATTCTGTCTCACAAGATTCGATTATCAGATCGGCCGAGGTTTTCGGTGCTCCTCCACCTCTAACGCATTACACTGCCGACTCTTACCGGAATGCTTCCGCCAGACTCAATGACTTCGTCCTCCGATCCCAGCGTGGTGTTCGCCAGGGTGACTCGCTGTCCCCGCTTTTATTCATCATGGCAATGGACGAGGTGCTGGAACTATCTCGACTGCAGCTTGGCTACCCGTCCTACGATACACTGATTAGCGGTTTCGCCTGCGCTGACGATCTGATCCTTCCGGCTGAGTATCCCACGTGTCTCTCTGAGACGCTTACAGCCGCCGCTAGTGCTCTAGAACTATCCGGGCCGAAGATCAACACGCACAAAACTAAGCTCATGGTTATCCGCGGTGACTATAAACAGAACGCAGCCGCCATCTCTGACGAGTCGATTCACTTCGGCCCAGACATTATTCATTCACTAAGCGCCTCTGACATGGTGACCTATCTGAATATCCCGTTCACCCGTATTCATTAATCACCGTCTGCAACTTTGGACGATGCTGGAATAAACCATCAAAGCGCCCTTGAAGCCATATCAACGCTTAGGACTCCTGAGACAACGTCTGATCCGAAAATGAATCACTCATTAGTGTTGAGCCGAGTCTACCATAACACGCTCAAGGCCATGGACTGTACTGTCCGCCAGTTTGTTCGGCAGTGGCCCCGCCCTCCTAAAGATACACTAATCAGCTAAACTCACACCCTAATTCGTTTGGGCTCTCTCGGCATCCCGAGTTTGTCCACCACTATTCTCATTTCGCGTAAATCTCGAGTGAAGAGACTTCTCTCTAGTCAATGTCCAGTTCAGTGGAATGTGATCAAATATAATTCGTTTGACCCTACCTTGAGTGAGGTGAACATCTCAGTACGCGTTCAGGGTGTGGTGGTGACGAACAAGGAGGAAGCCCACGCGGCGTGGATGGATACCATTCATTCGACGACCGTAGCCTTCAGAAAGTGTCACACTCTCAATTATCTAATTGTTGGCTGTTGAATCCAGATTGCATGTTCCTCAGAACCTTTATTCGTACCATCCAGCTCCGATGTAGTCTGTTGAGGACTAAAGTCCGAAATTCACGAGGTGGCCGAAGTGACCACTCAGTTCTCTGCCGTAGCAACTGCGGTCAACTGGAAAGCCTCGCTCATATTCTACAATCATGCTGGATCACTCATGACGCGCGTTGTGCCCGACACAACCGCGTGGCCAAAGACCTGGAGAAACGACTGCGCAACTTGGGTTATACAGTCTTTGAGGAGTTGCGAGTAACAACGGCCGGCTCGTTCATCAAACCCGATATAATCGTGGTTTATGAAGGCGCTGTTGGTGTACTTGACGTCAGTATAGTGGATGACTATTGAAGCCAATTCGCCTGGACGGACAAAGTAGCGAAGTACAGAACCAACCTTCATAATGCCGCCATTCAATCGGTCCTCCATACTTTGGGCTATGATGTGAACTCATTTCCATTCACTTGTGATCACCTCTTTTCACGGCATTATAGTTCCAACTTCATGTAGCGCTGTTCTTCGACTGGGACTGCCCTCTTACGCAGTCACGGAATTATGTCTACTGACTGTTCTAGGTTCCCTAAAAATTTACGACACATTTATGCGGGGAACCTGGCGTTAACTGATGCCACCTCTCTGACAGCTGTCTCAGTATGAAGGACATTTTCTGTCCCGATGCGTGAGCCTTGACCGTGATAGCACCTCTGTGCCCTGAAGAACCCTTGATTTTGTGAGACTGTTTACCGTATTTTCTTTTTTTCCTTTTCTTTTCCCCCCGTGTATTTTCCTCCTTTTCCAAAATCCATTTGTTACATATCACACAAGTAACTTTTCATTTGATGATTGGACATTTAACATTTGTTATTCTTGTGAGAAGACTAGTCAACTGTTCAGTGTTGCTAACAATGCAGCGCCCCACTTTGGACAGACAGCTTGTTTCCCACATTCACCCTTTTATATATCCGTTGCTTAATTTTGGTGTCACCGTTTGTTCTTCCCTTGAACGAAGATGTGTATACTGCTCTTCAAAATAAACGATATGGTAGTAGTGACCATATCGTCAAACATTACTTTGTGTTAGCTCGTAAACCATCCAAACTAATGTTGGTGCCGGTCACTAGGAACGTGCTGGGAGTGGGTGACTTAAAACAAGGGAAGCATCACAATTAATACTGACCACCGCACCTCACCAACCCGCCAGGTCAATCAGATACAGTATAATATGATGCGGACGTCTCATGGTTAAAACAATAAACAGTAAATGCGAAGAACCGTTCACAGCTAGTGGTTATTTCTATGGACTTTGAATGGGAAATCCACTTAACAACGGAAAAGCTTAGATAGCATGGACCTCACAAGATGCCAACTTACCTCGAGAGAGGAATGGGAAGACAACTACGTAAGGCGCCAAATGAAGACATGGTAAAGAATACAAGGAGTATATTACATTTTACAAGAAAAGACCACATGAAATAGCAAACGTGCCACAAATTGCGAATAATCCTTGTAATTCTATAACGCAGGTTAACAAGAAGTGTTGAGGTTACTAACTGTTTGACATGTAAATCTTGTTCTTCCGCAGCGTCCTTCCTCATATCGTAGTAACTCCGGTCCTCTTCCAAAGTTAGTCTGCATAGCAACTCCATTTACCCGAGCTTAAATTGTTCCGTCCTCACACCAGGCGGTTGTATACGTGCCGTTCAACATACCATATAGTACCACCAGACGAATATTTCATGTTCATTACCCTGACTCATCTGAATTGGCATCTTTATGTTGTTTTTTTATGTTCATTGATCAGTGGTCCAAGAAACAAACGGAAACAGTGATCGGGTTCGCACTGGTTTTGTAATGGTTTGGCTTACTACAGCAACTTCGTTACCAAGTCGACATATTGTCGTTCTAGTTGAGAGGGATCTGAGGCGATCACAACACAAGAAAAGGTTTTTGGTTCTGCGTAAATTTTCGACATTCAAACGAAGTAACTCGCGTTAAGGTGCCGTCGGTAGTGCACATGTTTGACGATCAACGTTACAAAGCCATTCACGATGGCCGCTCTGAGGGCAGGTGATTAGTAAGTAAAATACAAACCAGAGGATCGAGACAAAGCGACATTCACAGTGGATGGAGAATAATACTCATTCAAACGTATGCCACTTCGTCTACATGAAACTCTTCACACACTATAAAATTACGGAAAAGACCGAGTAGTGGAACTGTGAATAAGGACGACATTAAGATCTACGGTCAATCACAAACAGGACATGCGATGCAGCATGAGGCTATCTTGAAGCGGATCCGTGGGACAGGTTTGCAAATAAATGCACTCATCCTAAAGTGGAGAGGACATCAGTGTGACTCATGGGTCAGAAGCTGAGAGGGAAGAAAGCAAAGTGTGATGATTGAGGACGACTAAGTGCCCCACCACAAACAATAGATCGGTCGTGTTGGATAATACGGCCGATTTTTACAGGATCTCAACATAACCGTGTAGCCGTAGTATGCTATATTGCGACAAAACAGCAGCTTCGAATGAACAGATGGAACGCAGTCTCCAATCTGAGTAAAGATAGAACGGACAAGTAGGAATTTATGTCAAAACTCTCCAAATACGTCGAAATATTCGTTTACTCGTTCGCTAAAAGTAGTTGGGCTTTGACAGAAGGTGTTGTCGCTTGCGGCCACTGCTATAATAGTGTAACATGCCAGAAGAAAAGTTACCGGAAAGAATAAAACTGGAAAAAACAAGGTTGGAGAGAAAAAACCGTGAACATTTTGGATGCAGGCACACCTCTGGCTATGGTAAGCTGCCTCCCCGGATAGGGTTTCTAACTCGCCAGTTTAGTGATCACAATATCTCAACCAGGAATCAGGCGACGATTGTTTATAACGTCAGCCGAAGTGACAGAATCCAAATTCTGTAGAAGCTGCGCAACTCTTTCGGAACTTGCTGGTTCCGGCAAGTTCTCATATTCGCTGCGATTTGTTCCCAGATTTCATTAGGTTTACTCACCTGACTTGTACAAAGCAATTTTTTCATCAATGCTTACTTACAAGCGTTCTCCACACCCTCTTCGCTTGAAAGCTAGTTAATCATCTTGCATTCCCTAGTGTATGACCTCCGACAAGGTGATAGAACGAAAACAGCACGCACGACAGCATGACACCAGTTCAAGCAGTTGATCGAAAACGAACAACGGTCTCTAAAAGATGGGCGTCACTAGTATGCGAGCAGGAACCCAACTGGAGGAGAACAGAAATATTACAGGATTGACGAGTGTTTCGCAACAGTTTGGATGCCAAATGTATTAGGAACGTGCTCGCTGGGTCAGCGTTTCTATATGGGAATGACCATAAATTGCTGGAATGGATTAGGGCGAAAGAGGATACAGAGGGGAAGTTTTTACGCTGGACATTTGTTTATAAGAGTAAAAAAATTTAATTAAACGTGCTAGAAAAGAACAATCAGACGGCCGATTGCTTACCGCGAACAAATGAGAAGGATGAATTTCTCAAGTGTATTATTGAGGCAAACGGTTTGCTCTTGGAAAAGGATACCGGTACATCGGTGAAACAACAACGGTATAAAATAAGTGACCAACAAAACGTTCAGAAAAATTCCTTCGCAACAGAAGTAGCCCAAATCGAAAGTCCGACCACCGAAATAGACACTTGAGCCACAGAAGTTTCAGTTGTTCCAAAAGACTCAGACTAAGGTTGATGATAACACATCATAAGACGACTCACTGGCTTTTCAAGAATACAGAATCTTCAGAAACAAAGGGATTGTCAACTGGGGATAGAAAGGGATGTGGCACCCACGTGTTGGTTTGTTGACGACGCGAACTGTTGGGCAAAGACAAGCGAGGCACACAACATCCGACAAAACCGATTTCAGTGTGCGATTAGAGAACCATGGGTAGAAAACGTTACGGGATCTTTCCTGATCACACAAAGAGGTAACCAATCGTTCCGACGGAATATTTTTCTCCATGGTTCAGAACAACCAGTGTCCGGGGTCGAGTCACTACAGTGGGTGAAGTGGTGATCAGACAGCGTAGCGAATCACTGTGTGTCGAGGACTATTCTTAAGAATTGAAGATCATGCTACGAATCGGAGGGATTCCAAGCTTACCCCGATGAACCAGGCGAATCCGAAGGACGGCTTATAACACACAGGTGAGGGTTTACCAAACTAAACAACCGGACGATGTCAAAGCAGGTAACCGTTAATCGGCATTCCTAATGGCATCGTCTGCCTACTATACGTTCCTCCAGAATAGGTCAAACAACAGTTTAACTTACGTACTTAGAAACCCGAGGCTACTAGTGGGTCAGAACATCGGATGCTGACCAACCGCGGAAAGCATCTCAGGGAAACCCGCGAAGAGAAGATAATGCGTAAAAAAGAGCTTAAGAACTGTTTAGGTCTGTGCAAATAAAACATCCAGTAATATGAGCCAGGTGTTTCCAAATAGCCCGAAAGTTTAAAAAAAAGCAATGTCAGAAGGCAGAACAGAGAGTTGACCCTAGAGTGAAGAGAACACAGTGATCAACCGAAGTGGATTTGCTTACACTGTTTTTATTGTGGACAGTTTACAAGGCGCCGCGGTCAACCGGAAAAGGCCACTGAAAAGAAGCCTTCCAAAGTCCAGGGGCCACAAAGGAATCATCACCATAATGAACAATTCCAGCTTTGGGCCGTATCCGTGGGTACTGTGACTCGGGCTGCCATTGGTCCTGACGGCGGCTCCCAATGTGACAGAGTAGTACATAAATAGAAATGTGTAGACAAGAACGGAACAAAGATGAAAAAAGCGACGGACCACTGCGTGCATCCGTTATCTTTGTGTATACCTTGTCAGTATTAATACAGACTGGTGAGATGACATTAATCAGGCAGGCGCAGCGATCGACAGTCCTAAGCAACTTGCCTGCAATAACAAAGACAGCATCAGTGCTAATCCAACCTTGTAACAACGCTTCACACTTCGAAAGTGCAAAGTGCATACTATGCAGAACGACCGCGTGGTTTAATCGCATCAGCATGTTCTATGCAGGAGAACTAAGTAGAGCGATATCGTCCACGTGCCAAATATCGATCTGCCAACTATCTGGTAGAAGCTCCACTTCAAAATCCTCGGAACCTCCTAATGTTTCCTCCAGAATATCGTCCATCGTAAACGAAGAAGGAGATCATGTACTCCTGTCAAACGCTACCTAGAATAGAAGACATTCGAGATGACCCCCATAAATGTGCATGCTACACTCACGGCCATACAAGAACTTCTATAAATTGTCGCAATACACAGATCCTCCTCTATGATGGAGAGGGCTTCAGAGTGCTTGCCGTACAACCGTGTCAAAAGCTGTCTTTAAGTACGAAAATACCAAGAACGTTGGTCAAGGAAACGAGTGCCGATGCCCCGGTAACTGTCTCAAGGTGTATATATGCTCAACACACTCGTGAGTAGACCGGACACTAGTTTATTCTTTTTCTACTGGATCCCTATGTGTTTTAGAGACCGATCTGAGCATCTCAGATGCGATAGAGACAAAGCTAATAACTCTGTGGTTATTGCACGGTCTTGAGGCTCTATTTGAAAAGCAGAATGTTGCGCGTTGGACAGGCAGTTTGCTTTTAATCTTCAGTTTGCAGTTCTCCTAGACACATATTTCAAGACGCTAAAAGAGTGTTGGCGTTCGCCGCATGAGCTCGCAACTCGTGATCTAAGGGGAGAGTTGTCGATAGGTCGCTATCCAAGTAGTAGACGTCTGCGCAGCTATCCGCAATTTCTTAACAAGTTCTGGATGTAATCACAGTGCCTCCGCTCGGAGAGAGCTGGAAGGAAAAACACCTTGCCTTGGCCGATATTCAAGCCAAACTCGGCTCCGGTGGTCGTGAAAACTGCGACCATTCGCCACAGCTTCCATTCATTTTGTGCAAATAACGCAGTCATCTGTGAACAATAGTGTCGGAACGGTCACACCATGTGGGAGTTTTCGCACCTCGAAGCGTTGATTATTCATCAGGTTACAATCCATGTAGTATTCTGTCAGAACACTATCTCCCGAACTCTGATGGGTAGCTGTTAGTATCGCGGTCAAACATGAGCTAACTAGGGCTGAGGCTAAGATACATTTCCGCCCCACACCAGTGACGGTTTCGAAATCATCAAGGATCGATGCGCATGACCTAACTTTCGCCCTCATACCTGTATGTAATATTGTACTTAAGTTGGCGAAGTTACCCGGTTATGCAAACTTGTCAGCCACCACCAATGATGTATCTCAAACGTCACAATGAATCCCACAGAGAGCTTACAAGGGCTGGTTGCGCTCACGGCACCTTTCCTGAAGCTGGCAAGCGGCGAAAACTGTTTTCATCGTAATGCGACTCTCATGGAATCCACATAACTCCTCAGGATGATTTGTCTCAAAGAATTCCGCATTAAGCTGATTTAGCGGGATTCTTGCTGAAGCGTTCCTAACACTACTCAGAAGAGCAATTTCTTCTCTCCGATTGCTTTTGTTACAATCTGACCAAAACCCCGGAAACAGAACAGGGCGTGTGAGATCGTACATTAGTTTGTGCCACTCAGTATGTGACCAAAACTCAGGTAACCAGTTTGACAATCAACCAGTCAGAAAGAAGAAACCCATTAGTCCAGTGTGGCCAGGCCGAGCAATTGTAAACAGGTGATTGGGTAAAATATATTGGTCGTCTGCGACAATGAGAACTAGGCCGTAACGGCTATCTGCACCTTTGGATAAAGGTAGAACGAAGATACCTTCAAACTCCCGCGATGTAGCCAACCAACTGGAAGAGGGCACGGGCCATATCTGGGTCATTATACTTCAACAGTTGCCAAGGCAATCTTTCAGTTTTTCTTTCTGCACTAGTACACTGGTTCTCGGAACCTTGGTAGTCTCGGGAGGAGCACAGTCAACGAGTCAACAGACTGAATGTGCGGAACAAAACTCGCCTTAAGAGCACCACGGAACTCTTTGCTACCGACGGTTAGGATAGCGCTGCATCAGCCCACGTTACTTTGCAACCAGCTGTCTCTGATCCTGCGAAGGCGTTTAGTAATTGGACTGCGCGCACTAGAGAATGTCTTTTCTTGTCCCCATTGTTTGAGCCCACAATGGAAGTAGCAAACATTCCATTCTTCTTGGGTATCCGGTTCTAGATTATTGCATCGTCTTATTCGAATCAGTCTTGGCTTTTTCACACCAGATACAAATTACTTCAATGGCTGCTACCAAGGCCTACTATTTCAGATGCTTTCATATACCATCAGTCGTGATAGACGCGACCGTGTCTGAGGCGAGTGGCGACCATACGCTGGAACTGTCCTTGTCGTTGAGTTAATCAAGTGCTTAACGTCCGGCTTCCATTGTTGTTTTGCTTGCAGACAGGAATAAACAACTTGGCCCTGACCAGGCTTTGACCGGTGTTACACTCAATCCCGCATATCACAAGTGTGATAAGTGCATTGCAAATGTCGCGCTGTAGCACGATTGTGCAATCAAGTAAAACTCGGTGACCGCTTCGTAAGTAAATCCACCCACTTGATGTCGCCCGCATCTAGCCGGAAGAGGGCGTTTATGCTAGACAATGCTTAGGTGGCACGCCGGTGAAGGACGGGGTCACCATTCTAAGTGACTGTGCCAATGAAAAGAGATCCGAGGACTGCAGGCCGGGACGCGGGGGCACGTTTGATCTGCACCGCGAGGTCACTCAGCAGAACTATTTGATCACTCAAATCGGTAGAAGATCGATCCTCTGTATCATCGATGTGATACATGGTTAGACTAAAAATTAAGACTAGTAGACTTACTTCAACAGAGTCACGGACGCACGAACATGATTAGGGAGTTGA
The DNA here is from genome assembly GCA_013368495.1 of Paragonimus heterotremus. Lineage (NCBI taxonomy): Eukaryota > Metazoa > Platyhelminthes > Trematoda > Plagiorchiida > Troglotrematidae > Paragonimus > Paragonimus heterotremus. The sequence continues at coordinate 3,580 of LUCH01003680.1, read as the reverse complement.
AGCAATGTAGTCCGCTTATAATTAGTGCGATTGGCGATTGCAAATCATACGCCGTGCTTCCCGACACACTCTGCTGAGTAAGCTCCTTATCCCACATAATATCCAGCACCTATCTCTTGGAACCTGACTTGGCCTGCAAGCCCTGCTTCACTCAGAGCTGCGACGTCAATGCCATTGTAGCTCAGTTCCATCGCTGTCAGTGCGATGCAGCGTCCCGCAAGTCCGGCGCTGCATCGAACCAGCAGTGTACGAACATTCCATGTCATGAAGGACAGTATCTTGCACCCGGAGCCTCTGACTCAACGACCTAGCCTGCAACAGGATATGGGGCTTTCTTGGGGTGGCGCCATTCTGAACCTCTCTCACTTAAAGACCTGATTTGCGAGGCAATAGGATATGGGGTTTTCTTGAGTGACCCTATCCGGAGCAAATGACTAAAAAATCCGACTCGCTTGACTATGCGTAAACTTTACCAGGGGTGGCACCAAATAAAACGTTCACACTCATACCGATTATTTTTGAGCAAAGCAGAAGTTGAATGTTTGAGTTTAGAGGAAGAGTGCATGTGTGTCAAGCCTCTTTTCTACATTTTGTTTTAGTCTGAAACCAGAACTTGAATCTTCGTCTGTTCACACTTCTTTGTGAGAGTTAAGCAGAGCGTGCTGTGCTTTAAGGACGGGTGACAAATTGTGGTTTCTACAAAGATTGAACATCATCCACAATTGCTCGAAGCTGTCGCATTCTCATGGACTTTCCAGTTTTCTCCTTTTGAAAAGAAGCCCTAGACTTGAGTCTCGCTCTTGTTAGAGCTCGTCAGTAGTGCATATCCTCACCAAGTTCGAGACTAGAACTCGGGCCTTGTTTTCAAGAAGCAACCGTATTCACAACTGCGCCATTGACGCCACTGAAATTTGGGGGGGAAGAAGGCAAGCGGCTCGTTATTTCATCTAGAGAGGAACTGATTCCACTGTACAAAACGTTTGTTAGGCTGAGTTTGGAACATTGCATTCAGGCCTGGAGTCCAAGCTTAAAGAAAAATAAACAATCTGTTGGAAGCGTTCTGCTAGACTGGTACGAGTCACGAAGGAGTTAAACTACATTAGTAAGTCGAAATCCCTCAACCTACTCTCTCTTGAACATAAAAGGTTCCGTAGAGACTTGAAAAGAGTTTTCAAGATCCTGGTGGGTCTTATCGATGTTCCATCTAGTACTTTCTTTCAACCGATGAAGATTTCTCGTCTAAAGAAGCACCATATGATGATCCGCAAGTGGCGAGAGCAAATAAGAAAGTCCGTGCTTCATTTTTATCTTACATAGTAAGGGGCGTATGGAGCAAGCACACTCCGCACGCCCTCGAAGCTTCGATGGTTAGTCTTTAAGAACAACTTGGACCAGATATGGAATTGAGTGTTCTCCGGTGTAATTTGGACTTGATGTATTGTTCATCTCTCGCGTGTACGTAGGTTTATTTGTATGCGGCCCTGCCCGAGACGGTTATATATAAGTAGGAACATGTGTACATCTTTTCCATCGACGACGAGTACGTTAGGCTCAGGTAGGTCAAATCAGTATATCCATTCTATTTCCGTTAATGATTGTATCGACCAAGACTATGGTCGTTTGGCAACTAATCCGCTCCTCTTTTCAGAAACGTGGCGGTCTGTGGTTTTTTACTCGATTTTTTATTCAGTTTTGTTGTTGTATTGTATGATGAATAATTTACCTGTTCTTTTCGCAGTCCAACTTTGAATCTTGTTTTTCATCTTTATCCTTTCTAGAATGCATTAACACGCAACTATACACTGAAATACTTCCATTATTACATTTTACATACCTTTCTTCTCAGTTTAGATCTTGCCATTGCGGTCCCTCTCCGAGATAAAGGTATCCTTTTCGTGCTAGCCAGTTAATTCGTCGGCTGGACACAAAGGCCTCACTCACACACCTAATGGTCTCATACCTTCGGGTTTAAACCGGATACGTGGTGTGTGGTAAAACGTAAGCCACTTATGGTGATGGTTAAAGCATAGGCGTCCTTTGGTTTCGATCACTGTGACAGGTTAATTCGTTTCGGATGCCGCCAACCACATCTGTTTCTAGTTTTACTATAAAATACTGTTATGAAACCTTCTACAGCAGTGAGATACTAACTGGACCTATACAACACTGTTGGGTATATTTCGAAAAGGGAATGGACAATACCGCTATCACTCGTGGGGATGCACAAGAGGTAGGCTGACGCGGTTTATCATGCGCTGTCATAAACTACAACTTTCCACTATAAGTTTACATCTTCACTGCAGACTACCGGACGTTATGTTCTTCCGCTTAATAGTACCCTAGTTTTTATTTATTATTACTGTGTATAGTCCTTATTTTTGTTTACTAACGATGCTCCACTGTTGTACAACAAAGTTTTTGCATCACCTTTGCATGCTGTTCAAATTGAAAAGTGACCTTGCAATACAATATAAAATTTATGTGCATCAGTCTGCTCGTCTCTCGGTTGTACAGTCGTTTGGTGATATTACAAGGATGTTTCACTCATTTTTTTTAGCTCCGTCGTAACATGAACATAGTTGCACCACTAATCGCGTTTCAGTAGTCCATGGTAACTCCGTAATATCTCACTTTCGGAATACTGGTAATATGGAATATTGTGGCGGTCTTCTTGAACACCTACTGTGAGTCAAATTCTTTGATTGCCGTAACTTACTGAAACCCTGAAACTATTGTTGTATTCGTTCATTTTATTGTCACCGATAACCCAGTGAGGTACGCCTGCATTTACTCAGGCTATTCAGTAAGTCATTTTTGACCACTGTTATCCATAAGGAAAAACGTTCTACTCTTCCATTCATACTTTGCTAGCTCAGGACGTCCCATGGATATGGCCAAATGGCGGATGCATAGCGAAAGTTGAGATAGCACCCTGGTAAAAAAAAAAAGTCTACCTATGATACCTAGCCAGATTTTACATATAGTCGTTTGGTGGAAAAGTCTACGATAGACAGGTTACAAAAGGAGACCTATTGCAGAAATAAAGAGGCAATGACGTCGAAGCTATCTGTAAATAGATGGGACTGTAGAATTTTATCCTCTCCTAGATAATGCTCATCAATACACATCGGACTATCTTAGCAGCAGTTATCTCATGTTTTTATCGATTAACCGGGGGTTTCCGGTAGACTGAACTATCTCCTCTTAGGTTAACCATTTCCTTCATCGGCACAGAGACGACACGTAGCGAAAAGATAACGCATGGTTCGCGGTCTTCGAGAAAAAGTGTTTTCGCTTTACATGGTTTAAATATCATGTGCATAAAGAAGTTTGAAATTCTGTTTGTAGGTGACGAATATCAGGCAGTAGCCTAAGACTCAACCTTCATAATCACAGCGCAGACAGGTTTGGTTCACTAGCACAAGTAACTGGACTATCAGGCTACTAACCAATGCATTCTATGAACAACTTAACTGAAATGAACGCCTTGTATATCCGATTTCAGGAGGCTTCCAGTGGGCTGTGTGGCACACTGGCACGTAGTCTACAATAACATGGTTAGTTCCCCCTATCGGGTATA
>LUCH01003679.1:50238-60930 GCA_013368495.1 Paragonimus heterotremus | reverse complement strand
GTCTTGCATTATCATTTTTGGAGTAAATGGAATTATTAATGTTGTAATGGGGAAAAGGGATATCAAAGTGTGACTTGAGTCAGTTATCACACGTGGATTGACCAGCGAATCCTCGTTCGGTTAATCCGTATCTACCACTCGTGTGAACAGTAATGAATCGGACAAATGCATGTAATCTGGTGTGTTGTCATTGTTTACCATGCCACATGAGCCCGTACGATTACATGTGAGACAGAACATTTCGGTAAGACACGATTGTGAATTAGCTGAATTTCTCATGTATGTTCTTATGTATGTTCTTATATATGTTCTCGCGGTTTGATACGCGAAAGCCATTCAGCTGAACCGTTGAACATTCTTATTCTCTTAGCTCGGTTCCAACGCATCTGTATGCTACATATCCCCACCTGCTTCTTCATAGTCCTGTGAGTAGTGTTTGAGGTGCACAATTTGATATTCACTTATGGTTGTTACTTTCTAAAAGGAAGTTGGTTGACACAATTCGCCTATTCTCTACGGGGTCTTGTTGAAACATAAATTCGAATCTGATAATTGTGCATCAATATGGGTTGTGTGGGATTTATTATAATCACACCCCAGATTATTTGACAGTCAAATGGTGCTTTCCGGAATTGTGCATTTTACAAGAGTTGGCAATTTAACAACCTAAGTTAGATTATCAGTTATGGCCAACGCACTACCGCCACCTTCTCCAAACCACCAGTTTTTTGGATTTCATCCTCATAACCAATTCAATTAAATTTATGTTGTACTTAGAGAACGGAAAACGGAATATGGAGAGTAAGCGTGTTTTAAGTTATTGTGGTGGACTGTCAGGCAGGAAGTGCGAATACCTCGCCGCAGGGGGAAGTTGCCTTCAAAAACCCATAGCGAGCGGATGGAGGACGGTGTGGTAAACCGGTTGAGTCATCGTTCGACCGTATCGGACCAACCGGCGAGAAATGCAGTCAAGATAGGATGGATGACCAAATCGGAGCCGTGATTATTCCAACACTCGAAGGAATATTTCGACACGGCTGTGGAGTATGGTCGAAGCCCATAGTGGATGGATGGAGGACAACATGAGCGACCGGACAGGCTATCGCTCAACGAAATTGGATCAACGGACGAGGAATAGCAGGCGGAAAACTCCCGGATAGAACGCGCCGATCACACACAAACCGGACAGAAGTGCACAGGACGTAGGGGCGGAAACCGAGAGATGTTGTGGACTGGAATTGTGATTCAGATCGCGAGCGCGCGTCTGGAATGGTAACTAGCGAGTTGGACAATAAAGATTGTGCTTTATTGGACGCCTTTTCGCCACACTATACCCACTAATGAAAATCAACGCGTTGAGGAGTACTGGGTTTTTTTATATGAATAACAGTTACCTGAATATTCCGTCTGTCATATAGAACTTATAGGTTTATAATGGGTTACCCAACACATGTTCCATTTTTTTATTTTACAGCAGTTTACTTTCTGCCATCCGTCCAAGAAATACATTATCAAGATAAAATTAATGATTAACCGCTGTCTAGGAACGTTTTATTTCAAATACAGGATAGTGAAAAATTCAAATGCTCTTTCTAACTGTCAAACCCTAAAAAGGTATCAAACAACGCATTTATTCTGTTGGCGTAAAAGTAACATGCAAGCAATGAAAATACACGAATGACATTTAGGTAGCAGTGTATCGAATGTGCATGGATTATAAAACTGTATAACGAAATGTTAGAATCTATGAAAATTAGGAAATCACTGACTGTTGTCAGTCACAAATCGAGACAGCGGAAATTTGTGAAACATGACGAAAGTTTGGGCCTATCTGAGTGCATTGCTTAGCTTATGATCCATGTGCTGAAGAAAGCTGTACAAACCTTGGAGTCGAAACTCCTCACTTTCATAGTCCACATTATCTTTTGAAATGTGAGCCCAATGGTTATGAACGTCAGGATAAGTTGCATATTGTATTGGACATGTTGGGGGGGGGTATTGATCTGAGGGTGCACAAGACAAATTCAACAACTTAATTAAGAAATATATACGGACAAGTCTCTTGAAGAAGTTATGATAGGCTTACTATTGTTGTATGACAGGCAGTTTCGTTGTGAGTAGTATACTACTCACGAGTAGCATATCACTAACGGGCAGTATTCAGGAACAAAAGAGCAAGCTTCGAACGTCAGGAAGACGATGAACAAGAATAGACTATCGGAATAGTGTATACGCGTTTTGGCAAAAGTTTTACCAAGGGGAATGACAACGCACTACCATCCGATGTATGTGATTGTATGTCTGACGTGCAAATGAGTGTACGCGTTTATGGTGTACTTTTTGACATGAACCATGTAGGAGTTTGCGCAATCAGTGACTTCTCAGGCCAACCGTGTTTTGCGGTCACAACACTATGACGGTTTGGCTAACTGACTAAGAACCTATCGGTTTCGAACAAGGTTGTTCGAATTTCCACAACTCACAGAAATAAAATGGTCATGGCACACGAAATTCCCGGTTGGTAAGTGCGCGATGGAACAAACAAAATATCCAGAGTCTCTACATATTCCAAAGATATATGTTCTTCTGAAGCTGCTTCCAGTAAGGAGACTTTTGGCGCATAATTGTTCGGAATACACAAAAAGTAATTTTGCTAGTAGCTTTTCTGTGCCTTACTGAGTGTACTCAGCTGGTTACCCTCAACCGTATCTAAGATAATCCAACTAATCATAGCGAGTTTGGGTTATTCCGGCCAAACTCCTAGTGCCGTACACATCAGGAATATCATTGTCTGACTTGTCAAGCGTGTAATCGAATATTGCTGGGCATTATTAGACTACAGGCAACGTCGGATCTTCTGGCAGAATAATTAATGACAAAAAATTGTTTCATGTTTATGTAGTCAGAAGTTGCCTTGTGTAAAACGAACACCTCTCATAATTGCTCGTGACTTCCTTACTCAGAGTGGCTCCTCACCCAGTTCTTACTGACACGAAACAGTAGACTTAGGTTTAATTTTGCTGTGGCTCGTCTGTAGTACATATTTTGAGCAGTTAACAAAAGCGACTGCGGTTGAACGTTCATACATTATAAGTCAGCTGCTTCAATGTGAGGTCAGTGACACGGCGGCATACACGGTCACTTCACAAGGAAATGAGTCGAAGTTCAAATCAGTATCTTGACGAGCGTACACACCAACATTCAGTCTGTGTTAGTAACAAAACCTGCATGTTGTGTTTCTATTTGAAAGAGACCGGATAAAGATCTATCTGGTTGCAAAAACTCTTGACATATGTGAATGACGTTTGATTTGTATCAACTCAACCCTCGATTACGAAATAGTGATCCTAGCACCACTTAGATGGTTTAATAAGTTCCGTACTTCTAACCAGACCGATAAGTCCAGATTTTGAGGCTACTTGTTAGTGGCAACGGGGCGGTTACTGTGTATTCTTTCGAGATTACAGGACCATGTGTTTATTACTTCGGTGTAAATGCGGATGAATATTTGGACGCCATACTTCGGTTACGCCTACTGTGAGAATGATAACGCATTATTGCTCGTGCAAAACCGTTTATCTTCCCAATTATATTTGGCGACATTCCGCCACATTTGCCAGACCACTAACTTATCCTGTTGATAAAAATACCAAAACTAGTTCGTTTACTCCATCGTCTTCGAATGACTGAACAGGTTTAATGCTAATCGGACAATAAGAGGTTCTTCTTTTTGTTCTTCTTGTTCATTCAGTTGAACCTTGCATTTATGCTACATGAACCTAAACACAACATTTGACGTTATCGAATGAATAGAGTTTAGTGAACCCTGACAAACAAGATGAAGTTTCAACATCCAAACATGACAGACAGTAGCTGGTTAACCTGCTCAATCTCTTCTTTCAAACAGCTATTTAGATCGCAATATTTTGCCCTGAATTCCATAATCTTCCACATGCATTCTGAAAGGTGATCACACCACCTTATTAGTGAGTCCGACAATGCAAAATCAATTTCAAAAAGCCGTTAGGAGAGTTGCCCTTTGCTCTACTCAACACTGGCCAAGATGGGCTAGCTGGGTTGTCAGTTCGGAAATTGGTCGTAGGCTTGCGTAACGTCGATCACAAAACTCAAATGTCAAGCTCATTGAACGTTTTCAGACTACTACCTACAAAAGAGGATTGTCGATGTGAACACATATTCTGCGTAATCAGTGGCAAGTCGGTTCAATAAGTTACAAACACAAAACGTCGATTCCAACGAAACTGCTTATAACACATCCTGTTTAGTATAGTGGCTTGTTCTAACTATCGTGTCAGCTAGTTCATCTAATAATACTTCTTTTCATCACGCCTGACATTTTGTCCCCAGCTTGTGCAGTGTCAAGATAGAGTGGTTTCTGTCGGCTTATTTTAATATCAGAAGGTTTAGACAATCCTTGGTTTTCAGTCACTACCTTCAAATATCTAAACAAAATGCCACCCCAACTTTTAATCTGTTGGGTTTTTTTTTCTACTCATTAAAACGATGTGATTCATGGACTGAACCAATTCATTTGACACACGCTGAGGCGAACACCTCTATTTGGTGAACAGAGGAGTTTTATTACTGGTCAGATCCGACTAGCTAATTGTATCGAGATGCGACATGTGTAGAAGAAAACAGTAATGCTGACAGAATTTCCGGAAAGTTCCCGGCAATCAGGCGAAACCAACTTACCTACATGCAGCGGAATATAGGACACGGTTACTACGACCTAGGCAGTACCACCAAGAATACAATCGTCAACAATCTACGTGCTTCATTTGCTCCCTAAGAAATATTGGAGACCATGTTATTTTATAACAAACCTCAGTATGTATGAACGAAATTCGAATCTAATGTAGAAAAGTGGATGTTTGAGAATCAAACTATAACCAGTGAAATTGAAAGATTGAAGATGCACTAAAAAAGCTTTTGCAGGTTGATAAAGAGAAGGAAGAAAAACCGTATCCAACAGTCCTAAAACAAGAAAACACACGAAATAAGGTCTTCTGTTACAGTGCGATGGAATGATTGTCTACGGGAGAGATGGGAACGAAACCACCAGTGAATTGTGAATTAATACGTTCCGAGATATTGCCTAAGTTAAAGCTTCAACAGATCCTATAGCGACACAAACTGCACTGCGGAATTCGAAAACTAATAAACCACAGACGAGGAGACAAGGCTTGTTCAATATATACTCAAAACTTTGAGGAAATGGATAAACGATGTGGTGGTAGAGGATCGTAGGCATGAACAGTGACAGAATGACACGGGGGGAGTAATGAATATAGGAACTCGTGCCAGAGCGGATTTCTCAGAAACCAGAGAGGTGTGATATAAGCCCTGATGGACCACAAGTAACAATGAATTTCAGTCCTATCAAAAAGAAAAGGATGAAATGAGATTAGGCTGGAACGGTTCTCTAAATGGAAAATTTTCAGGTAATCAGGACTCGCACCCAAGCTGTTTTAGTTGGAACATTACCTGATCGATAACACTAAATCAAAACAGCGATTAACTTCCATATTGAATATGTTTGTAAAAGATGATGATTAAAACAAGTTGTTCTTGTTTGTCGTGTTTAAAAACCCGAACTGCTTGAGTCAAGGCCGTGGAAAGTAAGAACGAACATGACGATTAACACACAACAGGCATGTCACACAATCGTTAAGGTAAACGTCGCTCTTTCTCAATAAAAAGGTCACGGTTTTTTCAAAAAATCGAGATTGGTTGGTAATGTAGACGGACCTGTGGTCAACGAACGCGTAAGTTATCTAGAACAGATAATACATCAATGGGTATCGACACGGTGGACGAGGGAAAGAGGGATAAAGACATGGCACATACAACAACAGGGGATAACGACAATAAACAACGGACGATGGAGTATACCCAATTAACGCGGAACTTCCCAACCACCCAAGGCTACAGCATGAAGACAGGAAGAACACTAGTCTCGTAACATGCAACCGGACGACCACATACAGATTGTGTCCAAAGATTTATTACGCAATACGTGGCGGTACTAGAATAGCCAAAACGGATAAGGATACAGGGGTATGGCAGATTTAATTTTAAGTACAATTGTCCTTTTTGTTCGTCTGACTGTCCGTAGATTCAGGGTAGACGGGCACAACGTTGACATAGAGGTCTGAAAAGTGAGCAAAGCAACCGTATAAGAATTACGGCTTCAAGCTTACTCCGTGCGTGCTTATTAGTTTAGATCGCGCGTTACATTCTTCAAACTGAGCTTTATTATGTCGCTCCGTTGACAGCGTGATTACAGAGTCGTTCACAGTCATGAGTCTTGTGACTAATAAGAAAGCAAGATCAAAATGAACCAATTACAAATAGAGATAGTATGATGAACCAAAAATAAGAAGTTCGGGCATGTAGGCGAAATGCTAAAACAAGCAACGAAAAGTCAATCACGTTCGTGAAGAACCGCAACAACAGTGAGGAATTTCACGTATTACCTCATTGAACCAAGTTTTGCGCTTAACTTTCAAGTCACCTGGCCACAGTCATATGGTAAACCACGTCTATTATTGTCATCTAGGAAACCCATTATCCTTCATATGATTATCAGTAGTAATATCAAGTTCAGCAGCATGTTAGTGGCTCACAGTGATGTTATACTGCCGTGAAACCATGAGGAGAGATGCACCCATTTCTTAGCAATCAAAAAGAAATTATCCTGTGTGGCCCACGTAATGAGAAGGTTAATGTCCAAATTCAAATGCTCAACACAAGAATACATACACCTTGCGAATCAACAAACAGTAGGAAAGCGACGTCAAATAGTCTTCGACAAAACAGTTTCTCAGTGGCCGTCCTTGTCCGTATCCATTAATTGCATTTATTTCACAAATAACTGTACCAAACAACGAAAGTGTTCACGTTTCTGAGCCCGCTTACCCGTCATGTCACGTGAAACCTCCAGCCACCGACTCTACAAGTCGACAACCCTGGAGACAAAACAACCTACTGATGATTGACTTCATTTCTATACCTCCAGGCTACCCCGTATCTTCCCTCGTATCTCATTTTAGTAGGGCGCGGCATTAACAGTAGATACTTGGTATGATGGACGACTTGGTGACATCTTTAGTACATGGTCTAACAATCTAAGTCTGTGCATACTTCAAGACTGAACAAGGTAATTTGTCAGGAACTAACCAACAAATACCCATCTCTAAATCCTATCGTTGTGTACCCCTTTGATGCAGCCCGATGCCAGCGAAGGATTGCAGACACCGAGGGTCAAATATCTGAAGATATTTGACGTTTTATAGCCTGGATGACACATTCTGAGGCCAAAAACTAACACAGTATTTGAAACCACCTTACATACACTAAACTGAAGTGTTACAGAGATGACCTTCCTTCTGCAGAAATGTTATAGGTTAGTGAAAAGACGAGCTTTTCTTTCATTTTTCATACGGTTGCGTTTACTGATGCAACTCTTTGAATATATAATCATGTTAGTGGCTTCCATAACTTAAATATCCAACACTAATTCTACGTTAACTTTATCATTTTACTAGAAGCCCTATGAACTTCGGAGCTGCAAGGAGCATTCTTAAATATTTGGTAGAGTACACACTAGCATCAAACATTGTCTTTGCTATCTGAAAACCATTAAAACACATGACCTTGAAATCAGCACAGTCGGGATCACTCAGCATTCCATCGTTTTGTACCCATGAGAATCACGGTGGGAAGTTATCACGAATGCGTTAAGACTAATTTTGTCCGACAGCGCCATATTTGATAAAAGGATGCATGAAGCCATGCATGTACCATGTCTTCAATGTGTGACTTTAATCTACTCAACATATTTCAGCGATTGGTTTATAAATTTTCGAGGTAGCCCAAACTCATCCTGCAAGTTCATATGCGACGAAGGTGGATTTTCCTATACATGTATACGTAGTATGGTGACTCAATTGCGCCAATAATTCTCTATTAAATCATTCTAAAATTTGGACTTAACTGCAAGTGAAGTCAACAGTTTGGCGTACCAGTACAGTTACCTCAGACGAGGAATATTTCGTCCACTTAACGTATCCGATATAAATCCAGAATGAATCCCTAAACCGTGCTCAAGAAACGAACGCGATAAGTTCCATTTGCTTGTCATACAGGTTTCATGGTCCATCTAGCGACTCTAGAAATTATTAGACACGGGTTTGGTATTCGTCACCTACCCCTCGGAATTTTGCTGATAACAATGAACAGTGTAAATTCACTCATCTGAACATAGAGCTTTACAGTCGAACAAAGTGAGCATAATACTAAGGGATGGTATAAGTGGAATCATATTAACGAAAAAGTATATTGATTAGGGGAACCTTCGAAAGGGCTGATGTGTAGGGTGCTACTGCTCACACGTGGCGTCATGTTATTCTTAGCTCATTGGCTAAATCATGTCATGCATAACACTCAAACAATATGACTGTACGGGTAATACTTTTCAGAGGATAATCTCCTAGTGCTATCTAAATCTGTGTTAGTGCACTAACTTGAACCCAAGCTTTTAAGTGGTTCACGGAGTAAGGATGACGCTGAGATGTAACGAGCAATACAGTACGAAGCCCGCTCAATGTTTCATGTTACAAGTTCCAAAATGAAATTTCAACTTCAAACCTAGACAAAACAACCAGACAGACATTACCTCAGTGAAGTGGACGTTCTGTAATGAAAATAAGTTATGTAATCGTTAAAACAGATATTTTGCCTATGCTTCGATGCTACAACGAATGTTCACACTTTTGTCCAGTATTTCCAAAGCATCTATGGTTCGTTTAATAATTTGATAAAGTAAGAATTTGATAAATGTAAAATGCATGCATCTAACACACTAATATTAAAGAGGCGAAGCAACTTATATGAAAGTTTGCCATAAAGTAGCATTAGTAAATAAAGTGGGCTAAAAAAACGAGAAGTGCGTGATCAGATTTGTGTTGATTCAGTGAATAAATTTGAAGCCAGACATTATGAGACAGGATGGGATGAGGACCATTTCACGAAAAAGACAGTGCATGGATAGTGCTTTGATGTATTTGGTGTTGTCGTGTTGTTGTTGCGTAACATTGATTAAGCATTCATCATCGTGTGGCAGTGCTTAAAAATACGTGTATTAATGGTAGCAATGTGTTGGTAGCAAAGATCCGCACCAACTAACAAATATTATAATGTGCTGGTGGTATGAACACTAAGACTGTTGAAGAGACTAGAATTGCTGATTACGCTGAACGGTGGTCATCAGACGTTATGCTGTCCATTGATCGACTAAAAGAAGTCGCTGATGTGATCCACACTTCCTCTTGAACTATGTGTTGTAAGATTATCAATGTTAAAACACGTTGCAATATCGAATATGTGCGCAGAGTGAACTCACTTGAATAGGCAACTGACAGGTTATTCATGAAACATGCACGAACAAGTGCTGTTGAAATATAGTAAGGGGTTCAAGGTGATAGTCACATGATCAAATTGCGATCTGTCGGTCTTTGAAGAATTCATTCAAATCACTGCAGGCGTACCATGCTGCAATATACTGTTCCGGCTTCCTTAATGAGAGTATACCGGGATGTTAGTATTATTTTCTCCGTTGTTTTGACAATTAAATGAGGCGGTGGATTGCAAAATTTGGAACGTAACTGCTTCAAGTGATTTAAGTTAGAGAACCACGGAGGAGGTTGAGCTGGTCCACCTCGGCTGACACACTTTTACGAAATCGTGTCGCTTAAGTGGCTGCGCAAACACACGGCATAATATGCAGATCTCCCATTAGACTGGAAATAGATTCTCCTCCCTGACTGAGGTTTCATCTCCTGCGGATATTGACAGCGGATGCCGGAAGTAGGTTCTTGATAAATTGCATCCTCCATCATTCAGTCGAGAAAGTTACGCCCAACAGACTTGTCAGAATCTATCCTAACGCTAATAACTTATTTACTACTAAAGCCGTGGTAAGTTGTTATCAGTAAGCATGGTTATACTGTACCTACTATGATTGATTTTGGTTACTCCCCTCCTACGGTACTAGCATCTTTCTTTATCGATGAAGACTGACTTCTATCGATGACGATTAAGAGACACTAGTGCCTTTGAACAATTAAGAAAACTGCAAAGGTTTCTGCCAACGCCGTTCCTTTTGAATGACAGTAACAAAGTTCACTAGAGATGAAATCCAAGACAATCGATTGTTGATAAATAGACCGCGTGCTGCTGGATAGACTTTGACTGAAAGAAAGTGTTAAAAGGTGCGGACTTGAACGCGCAGTCAGTAGAATTTCTTGTTCGAGATCTAAAGCAGCTATTATTTTCAGGGTTAGTAAATACTATTTTCTATCCATGAGGCGTTGAGTAATCTTCAGCATCTTTTCTTCATCAGAATTCTACTTCTGAGGTGGATAGTGCAACAAATTGTCTGCTGACCTGAGGGTCAATCAACAGAACCAGCTCTCTTTTATTGCAGTCAGTAAACATATTCATTAAGGAGTGCGCGATTTTTACCAACCTGTCGAAATCGAACACCAGCTTTCAACAAACAGTGGGTTAGGCACAAACTGTTTACAGCTCCCTCAAGTGAATCGCATAATTATTGAAAATCCTCGTAGTATTCATGGAAAACAAGGTTTCAGCGAACAGACTGTTTTC
>LUCH01003679.1:27421-39062 GCA_013368495.1 Paragonimus heterotremus | reverse complement strand
CGCGTACCGGGTTGTTTACCTCCCACAAGATAGGGGCAAACGAATTATCTCTGACCACATTCCACAAAATTGGACATTGACAGGAGAGAAGTCTCTCCACTCGAAATTTGCGCAAGATGGGAATAGCGGTGAACAAACTCGGGATGCCCAGACCGCCCAAACGAATCGGGGTGTGGATGTAGTTTATTGGTGTGTCTAAAAAAGGCGGAGTCACTACTGAATAAACTGGCGAATCGTATAGTGCATAGCCTTTAGTATGTTACAGTGTGCTCGGCTCAAATATAACGAGCGATTAATCTTCGGAATCTGATGTTGTTTCAGGAGTTAAAAACGTTGATGTGGCTTCGAGGGTGCTTTGGTGATTTTATCCAGCATCGTACGAAGTTGTAGATGGTGGGTAGTGAATGTTTTACCTTTTTAGGTGAACGGGATACCCAGATAGGTCACCGTGTCGGAGGCGCTTGGTGAATGGATAACGTCCGGACCAAAATGAATAGACTCGTCAAAGATAACGGTTGCGTTATGTTTATGGACACTGCGAATTATCATTATCTATTTTGCTACTACTCATGCTACACTACTCAACATAACCTCTAAAAAATATACAGTGCCACAGTGTTGTCACCTAATATATCCCAAAAACGAAGTTAATATTAACTCGAGTAATGAGCATGCACATAACAGTTTGCGTTATTAAATTATCTTCTATCGATTATGATTTTTCTCTTCTATGCAAAGTTTTGTTCCACACATGTTTACAGTAGGATTCAAGCCCACCTGAGACCCTAAGTTGGGTTCATAATAACTAATTTGTACTAACGTTGCATGGTGCTTGGTTCACAAACTGTTTCTTCAATTTATCGACTTCAGCTTTAATTATTTAAGTGTTTTTTTATTTAGTTTTATAATGTGAGAACACATACTCTTAGGTATTCGGATGAATTTCCAGATTAAAACATAGTATGGGCACCAGAGGCCTTCATGTGTTAATAATGAGCCTCATCATTCGGCTATTAGCTAGAAGTTCCTCTCCTGAGCGTCGTTGCAGCAAAAGTAATCAAGTTTACTTGAAACGGTTTTTTTGCAGTCCGGATTAGAGCCAACAGTTGTTTTCTACATTACAATTCTAAGACAGAAATTACACTTATTGTAATTTTTTAACAGGTTAGTTAAACTAAGGCCATTAATCGTGGTAAACCCAGGCCATGAATACAATCAACAACATTATTCACAAAAAAAACATTACTCTTTCGAACAGCTAATTGTGTTGCGCGTTCTTTTTCTTACAGGTCGGCGTTTATTTCTGTCCTGCAGTTCTGGAATGTTTGATGAGTTGCATTGACTTTATGAACTGGCAAACGGTCTAAAAAAACATGCGCTTCGTTTGTGGAAATTCACATACCCTTCCAGATTCTAAGCATACATCAGCTACTTTTGAATCTCAAGAGCTTGAGACCAAAATGAGTCAAGATTTTATTATGCTCACTGGCAAACGGATACTGTACACCGTGACTAGTTTGACGGCTCACTTATCTGTCGTATTTTTCTCTACAGACCTGATTGGCTTACGCCCTAATAATTAAGCACAACACCCTCGAGGAGCTTGAGAGAGGTCTTGTGGATAGTTATTACCGCCATTGCCGATGTACGGAATGTGCAGCAACTATAGCCAACAATCTAAACGCCTGCATACACCTTCCGTAGAAACGTCCTCGTGGTCCAGTGGGTAGGCGTCCGGACTACCACAAATACACTCATTTGGAGATCACAGTGTTAGCATGCTGATATGACCCAGTTAAGTCAGAATAATTGTCTATCCCTTCGCTTGTGGTTGCTGAGACCAACCGGTCACAAACACCTGTTCTATCCCTGTTTGGTCTTCTTAGGTGAAGGAATAGTTAGAAAGAAATCTGGCTATCCAAACTAATGGAACGTTAATCTGTCATGTGTCAGTCAGCTTCAGTTAAATAGTTCAGTCATTTGTCCTGCCTGCCGGATAACCGGATCAACAGAGTGCAGTACTAATACCATTGTACGCTCAGATGGCTATACGGAGCACACACACACATACAACGAATTTCAAGATTACGATTTCTGTTGCTCCGTACTCTTACAAGTGCGCTAATCAGAGAGGAATTCATGTGACTTGACGGTTCAACCACCATCTTTAGTACCAGCATATGTTTTCGTTACTAAGTCAGTTCTCCAGTTGCGGTATTGTTGGCTGGTACAATTTGGTCAGTAGTGTCTGCGTTTGACTCGAGTTCGGTTTTCATCTGTCGAAATTACATAGCAGTCGTGAGGTAGATGATGAACATTTGACTTCAATTAGAAATTATGTTCCTAAATTTGTTAGTAGGCACATAACGTTGGCCACGTTAGTCCAAACATGCAACAGTATTACGCTGCTGAAAAGATTACATGTCCACAACAATAAATGCATTTAATTCGTTCACTTTAACAAAATCTCTTTAATTTATAGCTTTATATATGCATACAAATTGATGTCTTATCGACATTGGGTTCTATCCTATGGACAAGATATATTTTCACCCTCGACTTGGTTCTCCATTAAGGTGATTACACTGTTGGGAACCTAATTTGATGACACCAATCGTTTTAGGTGATAGTTCATTCTGAGTTTGTCCCTCCAAGTAGTTACATATTTGGACAGTTTCAAATCAGGCTAGAACCGGTTGAATGTCGATCGGTGATTTTATGTTTTGTGCCCAGGGTTGTCATTTTCTGTGCCTTGTAATTACAAGGCTTGATAAACCTTATTCATTTTAGCATATACAAGCAAATACATGCAGTAGCTAACGGTAATTGAGCGGAATAAGCAAAATATTTCATAGAAGGATATTGTGCACACAGGCACAAGTAAACTTAGGTTAAAGATCGAATAGAGCTGGCAGAATTCTCGCCGTCTCGCCCGTCTAGTTGATCAGTTGTCTAGTTTGGATAAGAACATAGATCTTGAAATTTGGAAACTAGACACGTTGTTATATTTTCCATGGTGTTGTAAGCCAAGAACGCGGATGGCGCGGGGGTTAAGCGTTTCAACTAGACCACAAATAAAAGCACTCATTTCCGTACGGTACTCCATCCAGTCCGTCTCGGTTGCTACAAACGTTAGTGCTTAGTTTCTTTACGTGGCAAGGACCATTTTGAGCGATGCTGCACTCCGATGTTTCTTCCTGTATTTTTCCTGCGGTTGCTTCGATGTCAAAATATATGTTCCGGTCCTACTACTGAATAACCGTCGTGTGAGTAGTATATCACGATCGCTCACCCTCACTACGGTGGTTTGCTTGAAATGTGATCAAAAGGACTCCCATATATGTGCCGATCAAATGATCACACAACCTCTCATCCACAGAGTTGGACTGTACATCCCATATAGGGAAACTTCTGAGAAGGAAGACTTTAGGTAACACAATGTCCTCTCCGTTTCAAGCTCAAATTTAAAATCAGGGCCATTTAATCTCTTGCTTCTGAGCAAGCGAAACCTATCTTCCATTGGACAAGAAATATTTTTACCCTCGACTTGGTTCTTCGTTAAGGTGATTACACTGTTGGAAACCTAATTTGATGACACCGATCTTTTTAGGTGATAGTTCATTCTGAGTTTATGCCCCTCCAAGTAGTTTACATTTGGACAGTTTCGACGAAAATTTTGGTGTTTCAGATGTGGGTGTCAAACGTGTGATGACACATATTGGTATATTGTGGGTAACGAATTCAGGTGAAAGTACTTACAAATTTCTTTTTGTAGTCAGTGTCAACAGCGTTTTTGTCATTCACTGAACAGACCTAAACTGTATATGGTCTTACAGATTATTCGTGTTCGAAAACCCTGATGTTAACATGATGGATGTACCAGGCTTAAAACATCGGTGCTCAGGAGTAAATCACTAAAGATCACTAATTAGACCAAAGGAAACCCCTTTTCTATCTCATCTCTATCAAGGGTATCCTTTACTGCTGACGGTATTTTTGCATCACAGACGTATAACAGCATCTGTAAGTTAATAAGGCCCACACAAGCATGCAAAAATGGGGCGAATAACAAAGGGCTCAAGGTTGATTCTTATGGGCAAGAGCCATTCATTGTAAATTGGTATATTAACTCACCGCTAACGATTAATCTGCTCCCAATTAGCTTGTTCCCGACACACTTAAACTACGTGACTTCGAAATAAAAACGAAACAACAAGGATCGAATCAGCCAAGGTGACTGAAAGCGCTTTAATCCGCTCAAATTGAATGTCATCTTTTCCGTGCAGTGAATAACGAATGCGTTGTAGTCGTGACAATCTGAAAAGGGAAAATTCAAATCTATAATGAACCTGTGAACAAACTTCACGGATACATATATCTTTATATCTCTAGAAGTGTAGTGGACAGAATCCACATATATTCATTGAAATTTAAACCCTGACTTAAAGTTGTGTTAAAATACAAACTTTTCTTTTGTAGACATTAGCTAATACTGTCAGAACAGCGTGAGGATGAGGATGAAGTTTTTATCTCGGTTACTATATCTTTCGCATGTCCAGTACTACCTGTGGCCTAGAACACAATAGATCTATCAGTCTCATGTTTCATCAAGACTACGAACCATGCTGCAGCTGTTCTAGGTTGCCAGTGATCTGGAGTGAGGACAGTGTTAGCGGCTAGTATGGTATCGCTTTGCTATGCAAGTAGGTTCTACCTTCCGTCTCCAACAGTCTTTCGGTTCTGACTAAGTTCCAGCTGGGGTACAGCTACCGTTACACCCCAGCGGTTGAATTCACATGTTCACAACTGAACATCCGAGAAAACGCAAGGCTTTATTATGGGGAGATAAAAACGGTGGATTGACAGTCTTCCTCTAGAATCTTTGAATTCCATGTTTGTGAGAAGATAGTAAACCATTCATATTGCGATAAGCTGGTGGGAAAGTTTCACAGACAGTCTATTACGTAGTCCTTCTTGAATTGTCGAATCCAAGGGTTGATAAAATGTCTGTGTGAAACCCAATTTCACATTTCACGTCACTGCTCACGTGTTTGCAGCAATATGCCTTTATGTTCTAATTTAACATTACTCGTCTGTTTGTAACGCTTGTGCTTACTCTCAACGGTTTGATGTCAACATTTATTTCTTTCCCATAAACTCTACATCGATCATAAACAATTTCACTGTATCCAAATTTATTATTTATATTCTGATTCCTAACACAATCTACCACATTTGTTTATATGTGTAACAATAACGCACTACATATTTTACCGCTGAAATTAACTTGACGGTTTGTCACATTTCTGTTGCACTGTTATATGCGTTTGTAAACCTGGTCGTAAGTTACTGTACATTTAAATTGTTTATTATTGTAATTGTAGAACCACGTTCGATAACAGTATATATATTTACGTATAGCCTTCTGTCCTCTGCCCATTTTAAGATATATTTCTATATATCCAGCCCAGACCGTGCGTAAGACTAGGATACCTGAACGCATAATTCGAGTCTTCTGACGATTTAACAGTCTGAATCAGGCTAGAACCAGTTGACTGTTGGTCAGTAATTTTATGTTTTGTTTAAATAAAGCACCAGGATTTCATTGAAACTATACCCGCAATGTTGACTATTTAGAAGTGACAAACACCAATTAATAAACAGTAATACAGCGATCAGTAATACACTTTACCACTCTTGTATAACCCCTCGACTTTTACATCTTTCCTGGTCCAACAACGAAACATAAATATCTGAAAGGTCAACAATGCCAAATTCGAATTGATTGTGTGTGGAAACAATCCTTTGAATCGAAAGAAACTAGCTTAGGATTTAGATTATGTGGCAAGCACCAAATGAACTGAATCACTTTAATACCCTAATTTTTGGAAACTCCCACCCAGTAGGTATAATGAGTGGTTCATCAGTACTGAATGGTATATTCTTTTCTACTGCAAGTTGATCATTCAGTATACGTGAATTACTACACAGCCGGCCTTCTGAAAACCATAGCCAAAGTATGTGCTCATTCCCTAGATTCAGTAGGTAGCGTCCTGAAATATTTTTACGCTACAGAAGGCATTACCTCTAGAAAAGCTGGGGCTTGACAGATATTAAACGATCGCACTGCCCCTTGAAACTAATCTGGTGGTTGGCGTCAACAGTCGCCTCAGCAACCAAGTTTGGTTATTTTATTTACAGTAGGAATACATCAGTAATATGTGCAGCCGTACATCCTACGAGAGGTCCAGTATTAAGTGCACCCATAGCATATTGTCCGAGCAACGGCTTCTATTGCTATCACAATTGTATACAGCGACCAGGATAGGTTTGGAACCGTCCACAGATAGTTTATCAAAAACAACTCTCCTCACGTAAGTCGATAAGCTGGAACAGTCTTCGGAGCTTTAGGTTATTGGATCTACAGACAAATGCTTGTAAACACGTCCACAAACTGAACTACATTTCATAAAAGTGGAAAATGCAGGCATTAGTTCCATGACGTCAGTAGGTAAGTAACGGAAGTTACGAACATCAGGAGATTGAAGTCCTTGTTCTGTTACAGGTTGTACAGGTACAAAGAAAGCGGTTATTAGGAAAAAATTATACAAGTAGCTTTCGCGAAATTCAAAATAGGGTGACCTTTACCAACGCGTACACCGATAATGTAAGAAGAATACTCTCAATCATCCAATTATGGAACAAATGAGGCATTTCACACGTTTGACTGAAAATTCAGTTGTTCCCTCGATAGACAAATGAACCGCAGCCTGAGCATTTACTGGGAGGTTTGAAGCGTGTAGGCGAGCTGAAATTCTCGGTGAAGTATTCTAAACCTCACAGAGGTGGGAAAATTTTCGTTGGGCGGAAGTTGGCAATTAACTAGCGCTAACTCGCTGGTCTTTCGCAGGATGTTTTGAGTGTATCCATGAATTCTGATATTATTCAATATAGTATCTAACCGTTGAGTATAAGCATGAGAATCTCATATTCCCAAGTAGGAATTTTAGAATATTTTCATGGTAGGACCATTTGTGACAGTCTTAGGAGGAACCCTCCGGGCTGTTTATCCTTTGCTGGAAATTTTAAATAACGAAGCTTACGTGTTCGATCTAAGATGCGCGAGTTTTTGAATGATGACGAATGTCACTCGCAAAGTAATTTTCTGTCGTAGTACATGG
Organism: Paragonimus heterotremus; assembly: GCA_013368495.1. Lineage (NCBI taxonomy): Eukaryota > Metazoa > Platyhelminthes > Trematoda > Plagiorchiida > Troglotrematidae > Paragonimus > Paragonimus heterotremus. The sequence goes on along the minus strand of LUCH01003679.1, from coordinate 31,881 downwards.
TGATAAATTGAAGGCCGACCTTCAGCATCCAAGTGGTCAGGCAGAAAATTCAGTTTAGTCACCTCATCCAGTGCCAAACTGGAATTTATCGCAAACAATCCATGTCGCTGAAGTTGGTGGAAAAGTAGCGTTTTTCACAAAGATGTAACTGTAATTGATGAAGTAACTAAAACCCACAAAACCGAATGCGCTGATATGAATCATACGGCATCCTACGTACACTCGGACAATTGCTACACAATAGTCGAGAACGTGTTCTGACCACAACTTTCGAGGAGGAAAACAAATGAAACGGGAGGATCTAAACTAGGATTATTTCTCTAAATTATATTGCAGGTAAACGTAACACGACCAAGATTCGTCCAGAACACCTGCAGTTAGGCCTAAGTACAGTAGAACAAGTGCAAACAGAACGATGGAGAGAAATAAAGCTTACAACGAAACTAATTGAAACGTCCATTTTTTGCTTTTTCCAGTCACTAAAAGTTACTCCAAATATACGGCAGTAATTCAATTACTATTCTTCCATAAATAATTGCTCAGAACATAAATCACATTAGGTTACTGAAGTCACCAATTTGATTAAAACTACACTACCAGGTTTAGCGTGTTTAGTAGGCACTGAACTGAGGACAGCCAAATCCGAACAATAAACCTCATCCAGGTTAAGATGTCTCGGTGTCACTTTTGCGTGTTTCGACAACAAGTTAGGACGTCCCAAAGTGAATCTCTTGGCTTTAGCAGCGAACGGAGTCTCATAGTTAATGTGCACATGGATGGACTGACAGTCATGGAGATTGATGCGTCCTTATTGACTGGGAAGACGCAAACCGTCCAGGTGCTATGATCAGACGAATTTAGTTTGCTTATACATGGCTGGGGACCGACGGGGACACCAGCTACTACGGACACAGTTATACCACATCTGGGAAACAACTGATCCAACTGCGGATACACAAGTAATCCACGTAGGCTGGCACAGGCTTTAATCATTGATCGAAAGGGAGGACAAATCGAAAAAAAACATTTCTGGATGTTAGAACGGTGGCCATCCCAGTAACAGTCTGATGGCTGCCGTGATAACTGAAGGCAGGGCTGAAATACCTGGTTATGTTGGTAGTGGTCTTTCATATGTCAAACAGAAAACGACAACAGAGCCAGTCTTATGAACTCTGCCAGATATATGTTCTACTCCTGTTAACAACCCTGTGGCGTCATCTTTGCAGTCAACTGATAAGATACACTCGCTTCCTCGCGTAGAGCTGACACTTCGATGAATTTCCGTCCGTATACTGGAAATTCGTGCAAAAGTTTGAATTCTGTGTAGGGAACAGAGTAAAAGATGACCGCCTGTGTTTACTTCACCTTTCACGTTGTTGTGAGGGACTCTTCAAGATAGCAAATGTATTATGTTCCCTATCACATGTGGTTTTGAGGGAGTTCGGAAGATATTGAATGAGACTTTCGGTCAGACCTACCGGGTCGCTCGGTTCCAATTGGATAGACCGCCAAATGAACCCAAAGTAACCACCAACATTTCAGAGGCTTTGTCCGATATAGTAATTAGACTGTAGAACTGTCTTGTGTCTCCAACTGTCCTATCTACAAAAGTAATGTTGCAACAGTTGAAACACTGTGCTCATCCAATTGGTTGGTATGCGCGGGTGTCTAATGCAGATTTACAGCAACAGTGGAACTAATTTTGCTGCTGCAGTCAGAGGACTGCATGACTTCATACAAAGCTATGATGAGCTGGAGACTAGCGACTGAAACCTTGCTGAAGAAATACAGTGTCAATTTAATCCCCCTTTGTAACCATAGGGGATGTGTATGGGAGGGTATAAGCCACTCTGTCAGAAAGGTATTATATGGAGTCTGTAATTAGCAGCAAGAAGACGGGTTGGTCAACTTTTCGTAGCGGTTGAGCGCGTGCTCAATGTTCGGTTCCTTTATCCACCTACATCTGACATTCAAAGCGAACTTCCACCTGCTCCCAGTGGCTTGTTATTGATTCGAAAAAGGGGTTCAGAGTTGCCAACTCAGAGCCTGCATAACCACTATACCATGCCTTAGAGACAAGTGAACAAATTAGTTGCATTATTTTTGCGAAGACGGCTTATAAAGTATTTGTCTACCCTCCACTTACGACAGTGGTGGTTGCTCCCAAGAAAAACTATCCAATCAGAAGACTTGGTTCTGTTTGTTATAAAAAACGTGCCGCGCAGGGATGCTGGTCTCCTGGCATTATTGTTGAGTGTGAATCGAGTAAAGAAGAGCTAGTTCGAACGGTGTCCGTAAGAAAGGCTAACGTAATATTGAAAAGAGATTTAAGAAGGATTTGTTATTTAGAGGGGACAAGTAGGAGAATTCAGTCCTGTCAAGAGTATCGGGTGGTAGTCACAGGAGACAGATTGCATCCAATCGCACTGTCCGACACAGGTTGCCCAAAAGACACAAATAGAACAAGTCAGGGATGACGGTCTTGTCAGAGTGTACCTTTTGAGATGTGCGTCGTCGAACTCCCTAGTAAGTTTTGTTTACATTTCGTGAACACCTTAGGTAGAAGTAGGCGAGAAGCAGAATTTGAATTGTGGCCTTTTTCAACGAAGAACACGCGTGGAATTTCCGTGTTCGATGTAGGACATTTTTGGAGGTCGAAATTCCCTTGGACTAACGTCGTCTCCCAACCTCGCATGACCCTGTGTATCTAATTGCTTATCGTTGTTATTCTCACAATCAACATCCAAAAGTACAAATTTTTCATTTCATCCCCATCCCAGTTATTGATTTCCACCGACCTGCCCACTCATCCGTTGCTGTCTTTCGACCGTTCGCCTCCCACCCCATTGGATGCGGCATTCTCACAAAACGTGAAACTGTCTCCAGCTCGCCGGTATGCCCGAAGGCCGGGCATTTGGGTATACATCAGACTGATCCACTCACACTTCGTCCATTCGTCCCCGCCTGTCGGTCGCCTATGCTTGCAGTTTTCTCATATTTGGACTAGTGAATGCCTATTTCGGCCAACCCTTGTAATTTATATTGTGAATGCAAACAAAGTGAGGTTTGGTCTGTGTAACACACGTTCCGGAACCGTGTACCGAGCGTCAAAATGCTGAGTGCAGTCCAAAGGGCCTATCCAACGGGGGCATACAAACAGCGTGTGCTTGTCTGTGCTGCGGCCTGTGTGCATGATTCATTGGTCAAAGTTACGCCAGTGCGTCACCAACTTTAGGCTTGTCTGAATAGAAGTGTCATTTGACCTGCCGCATTGGATATGAGGACTAAACTGGCTAACATCAGGTGTGGACATTGTGCAGATCACCGTCTCATGGCACAGTTGTGTCCGCTTGCTGTTGCTTACAGTATCTACGATACATTTGTCTTTCATTCTACAATAAGATAATGCCGCTTAGCCGCACATATCTTCTGCATTCCTGATAGGACAATTGCATAGTCTACTCGTAGCGATACAGAAGCCTCTTTAATTAATGTCGTAAGAGTCGGGATGTTTATGGTGTTTATTTTAGTGGGAGGAAGTCTGCAGTGATTTGATAGTGTTTAGATATTTTGTCGTGGGCTACACATGCATTCCTCAACGTCCGTCAGGAAAACGTAAAACATAAGTTCACCAACAGATAATAACGAACCAAACAAACAAGTCACAAAAGAAAACAACTGCTGCTTGCAATCCATGTGTACGCTTCATCCTATCAACGGTTTCTGAGAGATATCTGTTGATGAAGCTAATTAACCACCAGTTGTTGTCACTCCAAAATCCTCTCCCATTGTCCTCTATGTCGAGCTGTTCTGCGAAGGCTTTCTGGGTCAGGTTACAAACCTCACATATGTAAAGGTTATCATTATTCATCTGACAGTAAGATTTAAAATAGAGATACAGTTCCTAGTTTGTTCTTCGACAAAAACCCACAAACTTGAGCTCGTACCATAACCAAGCGGTCACTCAGTCAGCCCGAATAAAGAAATTAATCGTGTCTGATGTGATATGCCTAAGTGAACCACGTGGGACATAGTTGAATGTCCAGGCGAAATCGGGGATAAAATAAATGTCCCGTATTTATGTTAGGCTATTTTCAAGATAGGCATCTTCCATACATATTGAACGTTACCCACAATTGATTGCAGCTGTCGCATTCTCACAGACTTCCCAGTTGGCCGCTTTCAAAAAAAAGCACTAGACTCGAGTTTCGCTCTCATTAAAGCTCGTCAGTAGTGCATATCCTCGCCACTTCCAGGACTAGAACTCCGGTCACGCTGTTCATGAGGCAACCGTGTTTACCACTGTGTCACTGACCTCACATTAGGCACGACCGAATTATCATATGTGAACGCCCAATCACTCTGTCTTGTGAGTAATAATCAGTTCGATCGATCGCACAGAAATAGTCCTACTGAAAAAGTCTATGGGAATGTGACAGTTGCGATCAGTTGTGGATGAT
>LUCH01003679.1:0-18953 GCA_013368495.1 Paragonimus heterotremus | reverse complement strand
CGGAGTCTAGCACAATACCAGTTGTACGACCAGATGCATAGAGTGACAACACGGCTTGGATTGCCACGTACATGGCTGGCGTGTTGAACGTTTCGAACATGATCTGGGTCATCTTCTCACGATTGGCTTTCGGATTCATGGGAGCTTCAGTGAGCAGGACCGGATGTTCCTCGGGCGCGACACGTAATTCATTGTAGAATGTGTGGTGCCAAATCTTCTCCATGTCATCCCAGTTTGACACGATCCCGTGTTCGATCGGATATTTCAGTGTGAGAATACCTCGTTTCGATTGAGCTTCATCTCCGACGTAGCTATCCTTCTGTCCCATACCGACCATGACGCCGATATGCCTGGGTCTACCAACGATGGAAGGGAATACGGCTCGGGGTGCATCATCTCCGGCAAACCCGGCTTTGCACATACCAGAACCATTGTCAATCACGAGAGCGCTTATTTCGTCCTCTGCCATCTTGGATACCTGAATGCCTGTGTGCTCAGACTGATTATGATTTTCGGGGTCATAGACTAGTTTATATTGCTCGCTAGTACAGCCATATATGGCTATGTTTTTTCATAGCAGTTTTGTGTGAGCATTCTTTACCTCGATCATCGGCTGTGCTTGCGCGTATGGATGTGTCTAGTATGGTGTGATTGGTTGAATCGTTCGTATAAGATAACCACCCCTCATTTGATGATTTGTACTGTGCGCTGACATTTTGAAACGCTGTGTGTGTTTGCGTTGCTGCACTGTTTGTGAGCCGATGGTGTGTGTTAGCATGCACGTTTAGAGTAAGTCGGTGCGCAGTCATGTTGACAGTCGGTTTTCGCCTAGTTAAAAGCCAACCTGCCTTACCAGCAACAGACTTCTGCCACCGCTTCCAGCCACCCTAGCCGTCTTGACGAGTCGCAGCTTGCGCGTTCTATGTGAACATCGTGTGCTTGTGATGTCTCACTCAGCACACTTACTTGCTTGGTTCACTTTTTTAAGCTTGATTTACAACCACCCCAACAGTGCATGATTGATTTTTCGGGTTTAGTTACTTGAGACGAGCAGTTTTGTCACTCCATTATTTGCTCATGTCAAATAGGGTAAAAAGCTGGAAATTTTTATCTCACCTGGGCTACTACTGGCTTAAGAACGCGGTTATTACCCATATTTAACACGCAGTTATCGCGCATCTTCTCTGAATTATCTGTCATTTTGTGTTACTCACAAGGGATTTCACACTAAACCTTAAACAGGATGATTTACTCATGTCACGGGAACAGTGATTAAGATGTTGCTCTCACAAGCTGAAAGATAGAACTTTTACAAATGGTCAGGAGTCGGTTATGCTGTGCTCATGAGCTCCAGTGGGAATAAATCTGTGTTCATGGTTTTCGTTCGAATTACCTTACCAAACTACTTCACCGCAGTCCGATAACAGTGATGAGCTCTGAGTTTCACTTTATTTACTATTATTCAAGCCACAAATGAACGTATACATTTCTGTTTGTTGTCAATTATTACATCACCTCATTGATGGTGCTGTGGTGAGAAATGTCACTGTGCTAAGTGTTCCTTTTTCTAAGTAAACCCGTTTGTCACCAGCATCAATTATTTCTACTGGGTGAGATTTTGTCTCTCTGAATTGGATTGACACGGTCTACATCATAATAAGTTCACGATAGTGTGAAACTTTGAACGGTGTTCATGCTCTTCGATGGCTAGACTCAACTATAACTCTGTAGCACGTCTGCCCATTGAAGGTCCCGTAAGCATTGATCTGAAGCGACCGTTAGCACTGGTTTCATCTGCAATATCCCAATTGACTTAATTTCATGCTGTTTCATTTCAAGCGCATTCTTTAATTAAAACCTGATCCATAAAATCAGATTTACTCTCCCCAATCTTCTTCCTGATGTCTTTCTAAAACGAAATGAATCCTGATTCGTTGGTCTGAAGGGAGTGGACTTTGATGGACACAACTCAGGCATTTTCAGTCCAAATCTTGATTTCCTTTACATTCAGGTTATAGGTAACATCTCTGATGGGTGTAGACTGCCCAGAAATCATGGTTGACTGCTGTGTTAAATTCATTTGTACGAACTTTCAAAATTTATAACTTGAGTGTCCAGGGTGTTTACTGAACTAAGCAAATTTTTCTCCTTTAAGATCAATGATATACCCAGAAAATTAATCACTTTCATTATGAATAAAAGTATGCTCCAATTACAAACACTGTCGAGATTGAGTATTAGGATACAAAATGATGGCATCACTACAACATTTTAGGATGTCATGTGTAAAGATGATTGTACTTGACCTACTTGCTATTCCATTATGACGCAGTAAAAGTCACTATTATTTGCGATAAGATTGGTATAATCATTATTAGGCCCCTGTCGTCGAGTAAGCAATCCGTCAAATGGGATGCGTTCTTGCTTAAAACTATTGGATGGAAAACAAACCCAAATTGATAGGCATGCATTAGGACTTTTAGGTACTAGACTGTCAATCTCATGAACAACAGTTATTTTAGTTACTAGTCCTCAGTTAATCTTTAAATTAAGATAGATTTTATGTGTCTGAAGAAAGCAAAGTACAGAAGGACGAACAGTGATACGAATAGTTACAGAAATCTTACTAAATGTTTAACGAATAACTTTTCAAAATTAAATCGTGTTCAAAAAATAGACGCACAAGCTTCGAAATTGTTAAGCTGTTGTATTGTGTTTGAAGTGCGGACAACAATTCACATTTCTGACCTTCCAAAGAAGTAGGACTGAAGTTGGCTAGTTTAAAGACCAGAGGGAGAGAAAGGTCGGAAAGAGTTCATTCGATAAGGTTGCTATAAGCAGTACCAAGATTAGGATTAATAAGATGGCTCAGGGTTTACGAATAGATTTAATTAGTCGTGTCGAAGGCTTTCCAAATTTCTTGAAGTTTGCCTTGACAGTCAAAGTATTATTGTACAATGAGTTTGGGACAATGTATTCCCTGGAAAGCAAACTATTAAAACAGATTCCTCGTCTCAGCAATAACAGTTGTTAAATGAGATAACCGTATAATCTTGCGCGGGTAAAACCATAACCAGACAGCTACTACGTAGAAGACGAAGAACACAACCTCTGTCAATAGAAAGTAGACCATAATCTGGCGAATACTCGTGATAACGTTTGTGTTCAAAGCAAGAAGGCAAAACCTACTAACACTTCTAAGCTTTAGAGGTTTAAAAGCTGGCCAGATGACAAATTGTGTATGAACATCCTGCAGGATTGAAGTGGATTGATCAACGAGGTACAAATTTCAAAACACAATTACACTATCAACATAAGCACTGGATGGAAGAGGCAGGATCACCAACTGAATGCAAACAGAGGGATGGGACTGCGTCTTGCAGGTCGCCTGAGTTGTATTGCACAGGCAAAACGTTTTGGCTAGTCAAGCAAATAATCCGCATTCTACTTGTAGAATTGTAGTAGTCGATATTTAACTCGAATACATTTGGGGGTCAGCAAGAAAAGACTAACAATCTGGAAAACATGATTCCACAGTTTATCCCGTCTTTTCAGAGAAGCTTAAAAACTGAGTATTGTCGGTCCTGTGGGTACAGACTTTGAATGAGGAAGCGAATTTGGTCTGTTTTGATCTCAACCCGGTTATTTTTGTCTAAATCCAAACAAGAACGAAACCGGCCTGACACGTTCGTCTGCTGATGGTATCGAACAGTGACACAAACCTTCTGCATTGTCATATCACAAACAGGTAACGGATAGCGTTTGAATTGCGTTGTCCACAAGCACAAGTAGTTGCCAGGGTTGATGACTTGACACGGTCATACCTCAGCCGAAGTGAGTAATGCAGTGACTCTCTTACGAGAAGTTGGATTGGAGCATAAGTTCTTGTCTCCGGAGTGACAACCACTACTGACAAGTAGTAACAAAATCTCAGTGCTTCATTTCAAATGAGGCCGGATAGAATATGTTGGTTTAATGCGAAGGCTGCAGTCAACTGTGAGTCATGTCCAAAGGACATCAGACAAACTCACCGATTGTGCAAATAACTTATAATTATCATGTCAAGTTTTAAAAGTTGAATAATTTTTGTTTCCTTACTGGTCTACAGCCAACGCTGCTGAGTAATCCTAAATGAAACCGGTTATGATATTGTCATTCAATCGTTATGAAGCGAATTTCTCCCCTTATGTTAGTACTATTAATGTTTAAACAAAAATTTGGCTTTTCATAACCGGAACATCATTTGCAACTGATCGTACCCACAGCACTCAGTTTGGTAGCGACATTTAGACAAGTTTATGTCTAACGTATTCTTTCGGGTGCTATGTTCAATGGCTTTCTTTAGTGAGTTAGTTTAGTCAATTGAAGCGCGTTCATTTCTGATGATGTATAACCCAACTAACTGCATTTTTTTGCTGGTAAAACGAGCAGTTAAAAATGCAAATGGAATATTTGTCACCCACTCCCGCATTATGTCGAAGTCCCTCTGGTCCGATAGTTATGTATACTGGTACCGTTAATACGTGGCTTAACTTGCAACAGCAAGCAAAGGGTTGTAATGGCCATTCTGTGTGTTATATTTGCCAGGGAAAGTTTTGTGTACATACAATGCTCGTCTGGGTCAAGTGGTCAAGCGTACGCTGACAAACTCAGTGAAATTCAACATGCAAATTCTCATGCTTTCTGCTCAATTTCTAGGCGCCGTTTTAGTTTTATGTAGATAACTGAACTCTGTTATTTGAGCCACACCAGAGTTCTGAACCGTGTTTTATTCGGTCAAACTGAAGTTGACCTGTGTCCTCTGGCAAAATTCTAAAAGTGTCAAGGTTATGTGAACGTTGTAATAAACAGACAGATACGGTAATCGCCGGTTCTAAAAGATAGAAGTTTCTCTCTCACGGATTTCTTACAAAGTGCCAACCAGACTGAGTCCATCACACTATTTTTTGAACATTATACAGTTCACTTAAGAAGAATTACCATCTGAATGGGAGGTTGGTGTAGTCCCATTTTAAGCGTGACATAGCTGTAAAAGATTTGGATACGAACTTGATTTAAACCATGGGGTTTCTGAGGTCCCATTATGGGTTGGGTTCATTGCAAGTAAGGCATGTGTAACTTGATGGTCTGAAGTTCAAGCGTCTGGTTCGAATCCAGTTGAAGCCTAGATTTTTCTTAACTACATATCACCCAATTTTTCCAGTCGGTCATAGTGCTCGGTAAAAAACGCACGTTCTATATTATTGTCGGAGCTTAACAGAAATGTGTATGTATACGGAACCGCATAAACAGAGTTAACAGAACATATGAAGTTAAGACAAAAAATGGATGCGGTTAACAGGTTAACAGTTACTCTGAATATTGTAATACATCGAAAGTGTCATGCGGAAAAATAAATGAGTGTCTAACGCATATAGCACCTCACATAAAGCGAATCATTATCCCACAGAAGTCATCTATTAAGATAACAGAAAGCACCGCTGTAATTCATCAAGCATAGTCTCAGAGTTTCAAGTGTGTAGCCTGGAAAAACCAAAACTGTATGAATAAGATAGAATAATGTCAAAAGTAGAGCTTCAAAGACGCTGCGCAGAAGTAACTTCATCGTTGGGCTCAATGCTGGGTAACGTGTGACCTAACAGACGACTAAGAGTGACGACTGTCTGGCTGCTCACCAACTAAGCGTCTATATAGCAGTACATCATTATTCCCTCAGTAGTTATCAACTAGTCTTGATCATTAGTAACTATGACAAGTGGTTGTCTGAGAAGGATAAGCGCAACACACTAGGGAACAAAATCCTGGCTAACGCTTAAAATGTTTATTGGTAAACCAAAAATTATATAATATATTTCTGTTTAGTGACGTGTACACCTAAAGGTATTGCACAACTCAGAACCAACTTATGTTAACCTGGTTATACAGCGTGTAACTTTGATATGGTCTTTATAGGAACTTCCAACATTTCTCACAACTCCACCTTGCATTCTTGTAAACTTATATCCAAAATGTCTGAAAAGAACGGACAACCCATATTCGGTACCCGGCTCATGCCTTGTATCAAACTCACCTTCATAACTCGCTGGGTCAATGTCTGTTCATCTACAATAACCGAAACAACTTGATATTATTAATGTTGTTTACTTCTCGATACCAGTCGAGTATTTCACCCTGGCCCATAGAGCTAGTCCCCATTTCACTCGTTAATCAGTTTTGATCTACGGGTCATGAAAGACCAACAGTTAATGTTCGTTTGCAATGTGGATAGCAGACTAATGAAACAATTTAGCCACATAAACTTAGAGCATAGATTAAAGGTTCAAGAAGGAGCTATTTAGCGATCACGTGGACAGTTTTAAACTGTAACGTAGTGAGGAATCAGTCCATGTGTAAGCTGCTATCTGACCGAGTGAAGAGAATGAATTAATCAGTTCGTATCATAAATTCGATTATTCAAGTTGCATGGACTTCTAACATCCTAACGACACATGTGATCCATTAAGTAGAGAGCAGTGAAGGTCGTGCTTTTCTCATGTCAGGCCCAGGTCAACTTACAAATGCCTACCAATCCTGACACTTTATATGAATCTCTGATTTGTACGAATAAATGATGCAATTCAACAAAGCTAATCTTTTTCGATGAATGGAACAGTGATAGTTAGGCGACTAGTAGATTTATTGTCGTTTAAGCTGGATCACAATTTTGGCAACCTGAAGCACTTTCTGCTGGTCCTCCATTCAACGCAATATTGAACTTGAACTTCGGTTACATAATAGATTCCACTAGTAATACTTTCATTGTTCCAATCAGTGCTTAAGTCCTGGACCTCCTGCCTCTGAGACGAGCGTACTTATCATCGACAATTCCACATGCAATACGACCCACTTTAATCCTCGCACCTCACTTTCCATACTTCAAGTCGATCGACGGTTATCCCTTGTGAGTTCATTACTAGATACATACAACAGTTTTATGTTGATATGTGAACAATATTCACAGCAGCCAGCCATACATTTTGATACCAAGCAGTTAATCAGGCAGCTGTACTATTCAAATTTACCAAACGGAGTGTTTTACTTGATTAGAGTTACGAAAAGTCTGAAAAGAAAGTTGGGTGACCATCTACTGCCGTTCCAACGAACAAGACTACGTGTGACCCTCACTCCTTGATATGAATTCTATTATCAAGTTTTCAGTTGTATTATGATCACAACCAGTTGTAACAATAGATAACGGCAGCAACCCGGTTGTACATACCAAGACTACTCTGTGTGAGTTGGTGTGAATCTGTACCTTTGAGCAAACATATATATCCACAGTAAATCAAATTTTACCGTCTGGACACCTGATAAAATTTGTCAAATCCTATTAGTGTTTTCACCGTGTGTGTTTTCAATTACTTCCTTGATTTATATCTCTAATATCAGTTAAATTAAACAACAAAATAACGATTAAATTTAATGTTGCTTTGTGTTCTCGTCACTTGCTAAACTAATCTCACCAACCCAAGTTGTCGTACTTATAGTCAATTGAGTCAAAACTACGGAAGACTGATCAAAATTGTCTATCTTGAATGCGCGTGGAACCCGCCTCACTTCAAGACCAGTGGGCTATCACTCACAGTCATCCTAGGTTATTTGCAAAATATATTAGATCATTAGTTCCGATGTACAGTCTCTCTTAATCGACTCAATTTTTCACAGTTGATGAATTCGTAGTGTCTATCATAATATCCTCCATGAGCAATACCTTCTACAGATACAGAACTGACATGTCTGCATCGTCGACTGTCAACAGCAAATCGCTCTGATGATGATGTAGAAGTTCAGTATTGGTAAGACTTCTTAGCTGTAACCTTACCTGTCTCTGCGGCTTAGATAAAACACTTACCGGAGAACTCAATCAAACAGCGAAACCCCGACGATGTTAAATAGATTTTCTTACAATTTATTTATGCATCACAGACTTTCTGGAAGTCCTATTCTTAACGAACCACTCATTTTCATTCAGATAATCTATAGATCCACTTTGTCTCTAGAGTTCATCAGTGTTCAGCTGGTCGTACCAAATTGGGTTGTTTAATGTCCGCTGAATACGAGTGGCTTATTTCCGGTTTGAAGCACTCTCTGACTTAGTTAGTAGGTCGTTCCACTTAATAAGGGATGAACTGATATGTCCAAGTTACAGGAAAGGAACTACATTGGCGCGATTTAGACCTCACAAAAATTTACGTTTATCTTAGGTATGAGGCACTGAAGTGATTGTACCACATATTGCAGCTTGAGTACTAAAGAGCAAACTGCAATCGATCGTCTATTTAGACTTGGACAAAGTTGAGCCAACCTCTGCAGCAATACTAGGAAGACAGAAGCTTAGGTAAACAAACTTAGTATTAAGTGAAAAACAACACATAATCTGCAGCTAATATTACCATAGTTTTAATTACCACGAATTTAGCCTGCTGTCTGATTGTGAAAGGCGGTTCACTATAAGTGCATTATACCATAGAACTCAGTTTGCCCACAGTGTCAGTGGTCTTGTCTAGTGATCAGATACTTTTACTACGTTGTGTTCTGGATAGCAATACCTCTCGTCAAATCAATACAGAGTTTTGTCTATTGGTAAATATAGTATCTATTGGACTTTCGGTCTTTCACGCCTTAATCAGTAGCAGAACGAACGTCATCAAACACTTATCACATCTGTGGGGCAGTCGGGAACTTGGCAAGGTTTTGAATAAGTCGCTCAGTCCAAACAAAATTATGAATGATCTTATATCGAACCACTACTACCCAAAAAGACATGAGCAACGCAATGCTGGTAAATTCTGACTGATCTGCATGATTTAAATGGCTTCCTACATCTTCAAGCTTGAAAAGCACAATAAACGAATAATACAGGTTAATCGGGTAAAGTTTATATTTTGCTGCTGCGATGAAGTTAACATTTCACAGAGAGTGCTCAATCGTGAAGATGTTCGGTCATCAAACGTTCGTTCAACATGTGGCATTATTTTTTTTCACGTACTGTTCAGATGCATTTGATTGCATCCCAAACGGTAATTTTTACTGAGCGGGTTCAAATCAAAATGACAACACCCATCAGTAGATGCTTTCATGTCACTACAGTGAACTTGATACAATTCAACCCTCTGGTAGTAGAAATTCTCACACTTATTTTCACTCAACTTTTAGTTCAAGGCAGGCACTGATTGGTCACGAAATTCTTGTCCATAGTAGTCTACAATTTAGAGCCCATTAAGATGTGTATACCACTAGAAATCTGATGCTGACTTTCGGTCTGTTCATCAAGAGGGTTATTTATTGGTCTTGGCAGTGTACCGCATGGAAATGAATTGTATGCAATGCCCTCATTTTTCCATTCCCTCTTCCCTAGCTTTCATAAATCACCTTCATGGGTAACAAACTGCGTTTAACCCAAGGGGACTTTTCAGTCAATTTCCCCCAGTTCTCTTGTTTGACGTTAAATGTACATTGATCAGCAGAAATGTGGACATTAAAAATTACGTATATTTTATATAGTTACAACTCCCAGTTTTCGTTTTTAACAAAAATCGTTTGGGCCTATTCAGAAGGCTCTGCAGACTTTCACTGATTCACCCTACTCGCAAGTAGTCAATAACAATTTCCAAATAAAATTAACGAAAAGAACGTATTAACCGCATACACGAATATAATCTAATGCACACTTTTGGGTATATTACTGTCTTCTAAGAACGTATTACTCCCGTCCCCAAATATCGGCAATACACTCTTCATGTTGACAGGTAGCACTTGTGACAACCAGTCCCCCGAAGAAGTTGGCGAACGCAATGTAATACATTGAAGATAATAAGCAGATGGGTTCGCACTTGAGAAATCTATGCGAACTGTCTGCTGTCACCTCACGGCTGAAGAAACGCACGCTGTTCTTAATCAGTCGATTTCACTGCCGTGGTCACAAAATCAGCATAGTTTCTGGGTTACTTGTTAGTAGTACAGTTTTATCGTATCAAATTTCCGAGTTCAGTGGTGTTCTCCGTCAGGATATGGTGAAGTTAGAATTTTGTAAATGACATAATTGCTGTTAAATATGGGGCGATATACGTATTACTTGATAAGGATACTAAACGTTCGTCAATAAACAAGTAAGCTGATAAATATAATGATACACCACATGTGAACTCTTCAGACAGAGTGTAATTTTTGTAAATTTTGTTGTTTGATTGAATATTGTGTAGAATATGGCGTTGTATAAAGTCCTTTCCCACTTTGAAACGTGTTTCCATGCGGTTTCGTATAGGTTGGACAAAAATATGGCTTCGCTTACCCTGGAATGACCATGGTTCGTACATTTTGGCTGTTTTAGGCAGCATATCTTAAGTGTGCCAACTTGCTCGTTAGTTAGAGAAGACTACAAACGCAGAGTAAAGTTTAGAAACTGCTTCTCCTTATACATATGAGACAGGCTGACACCACAACGCGCACAACCGTTGTCACCTGCATACTTTTCTTATAACCTTTTTTCCCCTTGTGTTGATTAGAACTGAAATCCTGTACATTCTTCCTCACCATCAGGTGATTAGAGGATGTGTTCATGGGTCTATTAAAGGATAAACTGACAGTCCTCGATTTAAGTACCAACGACTTGTGCAACTACCTTTGGTTTGTTTGTCTTGTTGCATCTTATATATATATATATATATATATATAGTTGAGGATTCAGGTGATGTAAACAGAATAACCCCCTTTTCTGCTTTCATGGTTGGTGGCATCCGAAACGGATTAGCCTGTCACAATTATTGAAGCCAAAGGACGCCTGCACTTTAAACCATCACCGCAAGTGGCTTGCGCTGAACCACTTGCGGTTCCACTCACACACATACATACATACAGGCATACATGTAGGCAGACATATAGGTCCTCCATTCACCCTGCTGAACAAAACCAGACTCTCGTTTCTCTATCTCATCAGAAGCGTCATTTCCTGATCCAATTTCGGTAGAAATTCTTGATAGGGTAGCCTCGTTGACTACTACGCCAGTGGCTTCACATTAGAGACGAACGAATTATCACCGTTAGACATTCAACCAATTACTAATATCCAGTGGTCGAGTTGAATGATCGCACCTAGAGGAGATAGCAACCGACCTTATTATTGCAGTCAATAATCCCACGATCGATAATCTGAGGCATATTAAAATCACAGAAATACTCAAACTTGCTCAGTGATTTTCCGATCACAGGCATACAGTAACCGTTCTATTTTATCTAATTCTACATCACCTCAAGTTAATGTGTGAGTGGGGGCTGGTACAAATCTATAGCGTGATTGCAATATCGCTTCTGTCCCAGAATGTTACTTTTTCCCCAGCGCTTCGATACACGCCACACTCTACAGAGGAAGGACTTTACCACTAAGGGTGCAAACAAAATTAACCACCGTGTGAACTGTACTGAGTACATGAGATCTTCCCAAAGTTTATGAACTCACCGTTACTACCTGAATATGATATTAGTTTCTGCTAGATCAGTATGCTTGGCAGAATGGTTACTGAACGGTTGCTGCATGCACTTGATGTACTTCAAGATGGAAAGTCGCACTTTTGTTTAAATTCACACGAAGGTTCGGATTTATTCTTATAAAACCACTGTATTTTCCGTGAGGTACCACAAACTCACGTTTGGTCTGCATAAAGATGGATAGATGTAAGAACGTTTATAGCAAAGGTAGGTCAATGAAGAAAGCGCATGCAACGTAACTGTGAGAGGTAGTGATATTTTCACTGCAATCGTTCTCGATTTTTATTAATTTAGAGACAGTGTGTTCGGAGGCAGTTCGCCCAACGTCATCTGTCATACGATCCGAAGGCAACCACAATGTGATAAGATTCGAAGTTGAACGAAGGGGATTTAGGTAAGGGGACATTTTTTTCACTTCTGTGTTTCAAAATTAAAGAAGTATTGTGCTTTAATAATCGGTTGCTTGAAGTGTACGCATTTTTAAAGTATGCCAAAATCATAAAACATTCCACAAAGGAAATTTCTACTGGTTTCTGGTTAATTCTGTGGGTCAGGTTTACTTGGACTGCCTAGTAATTATTGAACTTATGTCAAGCCTGTCGAACTTTTGGTTCAATTGATTGGTTTCTATCAGCCTGGATATTTCTCAGCTCTAAAATAGTATTATGCAGGCGGTAAACTTGTGAACGTGTACATCGGAAGGAAATTTTACTCCCTGAGTTACTTCGCAAGCAAAGGAAACAAGATTTTCGGAATCTAGTTAAAACTTCAGGTAGTAAATTTGTGCTAGCCTTTAACACGGCCGCACTCCGGCAAACTAAGAGGCGGAGTTGTTCGAGTGGAAAACTGTTTTTCTTCATTGAAATAACTGAAATATTGTCCGACGGAACGTAATTCATGGTGCACAAAATAATGTACAGGCAATGCACATCATGACGTGATAATATAGTAGAGGTTTGTGAAAAAAAACTTTGAATGAACTAGAAAGGTAAACACACAAGTTTGCAATGGAAGAGAAATTGCCACTTTGAGAAGATTTTTAACATTCGAGACCTTCAAATGTAGGCACAAGTTCTAATTAGAATGAAAGGTTGTGTATATGCTCCCCATAATGAACGAACAGGGAACGGCAGTGAATTGATATTCGATTTTGCGGTTTTCTTCCGTACAGGATAAGTATATTTGAACGGTTAAATGGGCCAACTCAAGACAATTTCTTTTAATAAATTCAATCTTAAGATTGATCGGCAGGGTGGGGAATAATAACAGAGAGGTGATAACTGCAATCAACTGACAAAATGAGTTAAACCGTTTCCTGTATGCAACCGCTTTAAAAACATGTTAACTTTTTATATGGTGACTAGGAGACGTGATTTCCTACGGTAACTTTGTTAGTTCATCCCTTCAGATTTAGGTTGGCTAATGTTAAAAAAAGTATATTAAACCACATGTCTTCTGTTTGTTTCAATAAAAAGTAGAGCTGTCAAATGAAGAAATATATTCACGAACATAGTTCCGGAATCTGCCAGTTCACATTTCCCACACCTAGTGTTTGTTCATACATGATAAGGGTTATGTATTCCGTTTGTTAATTCTAACGTACTCAGCAAACGCACACGTTAGAATTTGGTAATGTGGTAACCAGTATTGTGCTGTATAGATAGGCAAATGTATGTATGCGTACGTGACCATAGATAAAAGCCACCAAAGATAAAAGAGTACTAAGTGTTCTAACAGAATGGGCAAGGACATCTTTCGTTCAAAGCAGAAAAGAAGCGTCGGAAGCTATTCATTAGGTTTCGACAGAGTAGGCTTCAATGTTCTCATTTAAAGGGAGATACACAGTGTTCACTCCAAGTACTGATGAAAGACCCCTAACCTGTCAAGTGAATTCTAACACTATATAAAGAATGAGGTGTACGGACCATACACAAGTTTACATTGGGAAACTGAACAATGACTGAAAATTGTAGTGAACATTCAGCGAAGGTGGCCCCAGAAACCGTTCGGACATGATCTTAAATATCAGGCCGTGATTCAGCAACAGCTGGATATAATTCATGAAATTTAAACGTTGGTTGTCTTGTTTTCTGCTGGTGGATTTAGCCAAAACGCAAGAACAAGTGACTGCGGAGGCTATTAAGTTCATGAAGGTCAGGGAAGCAGTAAATAAAATAACTTGTTGCGAATTTTCTGATAGAAGGCGGTTGATGGTGAATTGATACGCCTGTCTTTCATTAATGACTGGATGGATTGAACATACAAAGTGGAATTATTTTTATCACGGTTTTCTCTCACAAACGTCGCGGACCCTAAAACTAATTCATCTTAGTAGCCACATCGCTTCCGTTTTTATGTTTTATCTGCATGCGTTCCGTTGTACCGGTGTCAGTGATCTAAACAGACAGTTGATTCCAACCTTTGTGCTCTTGATCCATAAAATGCCAGTTCGAGAATAATGTATCATTGTCACAAATTTATGGCCAGTTCTGCCAGTGTGAAGAAGCTTTCTCGTCAGAAACGTAATATCGTCAACACAATCTGTATTGAAAAATATGGAATTTTAAACTTGTGTTTACTTTTACAATTGTCCATTCATTTCAGCATACGCATCACAAAGGTCGTTGAAACCAACTAATTTTTATCTCCTTTGCCAGTATAAAGTAATCATCCATACAAAAAAATCATTATTTTGTGTGTTCTCACTCCGTACTTGCGAACAAATTGGTTATGACTGTATCCACCAAGAGTTGTTGCAGACTTATGCCAATCGCGTTATCATATAAGATCTCAGACGTAAGTATCACACAAAATCATTCGTCTATAGCTTGACCTTCATTAACGAATAGACCTGTGATAGAACATATTAGTGCAGCTGTTGACATAAATCCCCCAGTGCTGATTTTCAAGTGTTTCGTATCAAGCACGACGGAGTCATTCCATTCGAATGTGCAAAAATTGAAAGTATTTGTGTTCGTTTCTGACAAAGCCTAAGTTCTCGGTTAAATGTCGGTAGAACTGATTTTGATGTGGTCAAACTCTAGACTCGATTAAGCTAGATCACTTGGCTAAACTGCCTTATCAATGGGATCAACATTTCTTACAATGATTGACCCTGTGTCCGTTTAAATAAACACAGCCATGTGCACTGCAATTTTGACAATAGAAATCAGTTATGACCAATTTTACTCGCCTATCCCAGGTTCATCTGACTTCAGTGCGTCTGACATTAACACTTAAAGAAGTTGTACATAGATTCAGCCTTCCGATTATTTCGCTCTTATAGAGTAATTAAACAATCATTTTCACGCATCAAAGTTTGTCTTTTACATAGCTACGCCGGATAAGAATACCTGATGGGAAGCAGAGGCCATGAGGCCGTTTGTGAACTGTATAGAATCCTCAACAAGAAAACATGAATTTCTTTTATCGCTCAACCTCACAAAAGTCACATGTTCTTTTCCAAGTTGTCCATCCTAATTTAGTTTACTGCAGATGCCACACTTAGTATCAACAACATCTGGTCAATGCATTGTACTAAAATTATTGCTTACGGACTGAATGTTAGGAAGCGTCGGAGTAAGTCACTGTTTCAGTGTGTTTTCAACTTTTTTGCATTGAAGAGGACCACCAACTTCAGTCAATGTTGGAAAGTGACATGCAGAGATGAGTTGAAGAGTAGGAGTAGGACAGTTTAAACATCCTCATATGGTCAACTGGCCAAAGTCAGCTACTGAAACGAGGAGTGGCTGCTGTTCTGGGGCAAGTGAAACTAAATTGTTTGTTTCTGATCATACATTGAATCAGCATAGTAACTTTCGCAATCTTAAATATCATAAGGACTAGATTATAACTTCTTCTGTGCATCTTTTCTCATCCAGGGACATAAAAGTAGTAGTATTGTGCGATGGAAGGGCGAACTTGGTAAGAGATAAATGAATCGAGGTTCAGCCTGCGTAACAGTGATGGAAAACTTCGGATATGCGGATAAGCAGCAGACATCTGTGATGAAGGTCACATACCTCGTTATTCAGGGATACGGATACACTGTAGGTGTAGACAGTGAAATACAGATAAACGGAATATGTCACATAGTTGTTTTGAGAAACAGTAATAGTGGATTGTGGCATTCTTAAATCGTAGTACTTCAACGGAGGGGAGGAAACGTCCTCGTTAAATGTTTGACAAATTAATGTCCACACTGTATAAGTCCATATAAAATTCGTTCACATGTATACAGCGAATAAAGTGGGTAACCCAGTTGAATGGTTTGCAAATGTATGCTTTTTGTACAGTGTTGGGATTTCGACGTCCAGTATTTTTCTCCACTCACTGCCCCACTGCTCTAGCATAATCAACTTAGCTTGGACAACTCTGGCGATTCAAACGATCCAGACGGTTAGACATACTTCGAATAAAAATTGGCATTGATACACCATAAACGGTCATCTAGGTGTATCGTGTTGTTAGTTTCAAGGTTCGTACACCCAAGGTTTCTCCAGCTTTACATTAACGCGGATCGGAAGTCACAGTGAGAAGATGATGGATCTGCAAACAAACTTTACTTATTTATTTACGCACCGTTCACAAGCGAACTTCAAAGCAACGATTGAGGGTGCTAAAGAGCGGGACGTGAGAGAACCTTGAGCACAACCGCACTGCGCCCACCATAGAGGACGAAGGTAGACGGAAATTCCAGTCGACCCTCAAAATTCAAACAAACGTCATAGTAGTTGAGCGGTAGTGGCCAAAACATTGTTATTCTAGTTAATGTTGCCTACAGTAGTAGAGATGGCGCAGATTCATTGTAGCGCTACGAGTAAAACTGTGATACCTACGCCGACACACTAACTTCGCTGCTGGTGGTTTGTAGTAACTTTACATTCACAAGATAATGTGAACTGACGCGGTGGTATTGGAAAGGCAACTCTAACGTCACAGGGAGTTTAGGATTTTAGGGACGTCGAAGGCGATTTCACTACATCAGCACACACCCCCTAGAAGAGTGACTAACATAGGAAGACTTCTACCCATAAATTTCAATCCAAGGCAACAGGTGCTGTCTTGCTGGCCAGCCGCGCGTGAGCCACTCAACATGAAAACGCCTCCTGAGGACATGACAGGGGGTGCGTTTTGCTCACTGCACAGGCACAGAGTGCTACGGTATTCAAGGTTTTCTCCTTGGGCCCAGCAACTGTTGCTATGCATCGCGTTAGACCTAGAAATAAGGAAAGGTGAAGTACCTAAAAGTTAGAGAAAAAGGCAGATGCCCACCATAACGCGTGTCCTGCAGCGCCTGAAGATATTTACAGTTATACGCAGCTTTCTTCTGTGCAAAACGAGCCAGGAAATTGTACCTACGAAAGACTGTCAATTGCTGTCCAGCAAAAGCATGAAATACACATAATGAATAATTGACTTTACTATAAATGTGAAATAGAAAAAGGCAAACTACTCGAGATAGCGCGCGGGAAAATGGACGCGCCTCCCTGAACGGATGTAGGTTGAGGAGGGAGTTCGTCGGGAGTAGATGCGGAAGGCAACGCTGGGGCTATGTCGGAAGTTGAAGTAGGTGGAGACGGCTCGAACGATGCTTGTGTAGTCAAACTGAGAGATGAGTCGGTGAAAGCAGGTTTAAGACGGCCAATCGAGACCGTGGGGTGTCGACCGAAACTGTCGATCACATAAGTTTTTGCAGACCGTTTGATGACACGAAAAGGTCCTTTATACGGTTGCTGCAGCGGCTTCTTTACACAGTCTGTTCGCAGAAACACGAACTCACAAGTGCTGAGTTCTTTAGGAACATAAGACGAGGATTGTTGGATACGCGTTACACTCGCTTGTGGTGACCGCATGTAATTGGCTAGTCGGTTAGCATAGTCTTGAGTGTCGACAGCGGCTTTGCTTGACGGTTAGAAGAAATCAGCTGGAAGGCTTAAAGGACGATCATAGACGAGTGAAGCTAGGGTCGTACTGTCATCCTTGACACAATTGCGGATACCAAATAGAACTGGAGGTAATGCTTCCGTCCGATCCATCCGCTCATGAGCACGTAAAGAAGCTTTGAGCTGACGATGGGAACGCTCTACGAGTCCATTCGCTTGTGGGTGACAGGTTGTGGTGCGTGCTCGATACACGCCTAACAGCTTAGTCAGTTGTGATAATAAGGCTGATTCTACTTGCGTACAGCGATCAGTTGTAGTGTCCGACGGACAACCATAACGTGCGATCCAACGCTTGACAAAAGCGCGAGCGACAGATATCGTTCATGGGGCTGACAACCATATGGCTTTTGGCCAGCGACTGAACCGGTCGATACATGTCAGTAGGTGGGTGTAGCCTCGAGAGGGTGGAAGTGGTCTGACGAGGTCTAGGCGAACATGTTCAAAACGATCGTCGGGAACTGGAAAAGATTCCAGCGGGCTGTTTGTTTGTCGGTTGGCCTTGGACCGTTGACATGCAAGTCAGCAGCGGGCCCAATGCCACACGTTCCGATTCATGTTAGGCCAGACGAATCGATCTGCAATCAGCCTCAGTGATGCGCGTATCCCTGGGTGTGACAGGTTATGCAACGCTTCAAAAACTGCTATTCGTAACGAATGTAGCACGACTGGCTTGGGGTGTCCCATCGTATTGTCACATATAATGGTACCAAGCGAAGTTGTCAATGCAACTGTGACAATACGTAAGTTCGTGCGTTTGATATCATCCATAAACGTGCAATTGGACTGTTGTTGTGCCGCTATGTTGCGATGCGATATCAAGTCGTTGGCTGTAGACACGCTGTGCATTCGTTATAGAGTATCCGTGGGGACGTGTGAGGCTCCGGAAACATGGCGAATGTTCGTAGAAAACTGGGCTATATAGTCCAGCTGTCGAGTTTCTCGAATTGAATGTCTATCGGAGTAATTCCGCAAAGCGTACACGAGAGGTTTGTGATCCGTGAAAATAACGAAATCACGGCCGTTGAGTGTGTGGCGAAAATGGCACACAGCCCTGTACACAGCCAACAGTTCACGACCAAATGTACTGTATCGCGTTTCGGTATTGCTGAGACGTTGAGAAAAGAATGCACTCCGTTTCCAAGTCTCGCGAATTGCTTGTTGTAGCACTGCACCTATGGCTGTGTCCGATGCTACCTTGGCGTGGTGGTCAGGCTTGTGTGCTGTTGTGATCCGAAGGGCTGTGCTGACTGCGACCTCGGCCGTTGCAGGTTCAACCCTGTCAGATTGGCCAAAGGGGAGCAGCTAGACAGAAAGCAGATGCGTCCGTTGTGAAGTGTTCGTTGTGTATGGTATCAGTCTGTTGCGTTTCAGTTCGGTTTATTATTCTCTTTTTTGCCTGATCTGATTCTCTATATGTGATTGGATTGTCTGTGCAATATAATCTCTATGTGAATGTACCGAATGTCTTGGATTGTGATTGTCAAG
>LUCH01003678.1:43893-64023 GCA_013368495.1 Paragonimus heterotremus | reverse complement strand
AGAGTGGTTGGCCCTATCTGGAGTTGCTGAACTCTTAGCCAGACAAGGTTTGCACCGAGACCGCCCAGTCGACACCTGGAGAAGGTGGTTTAGCGCGCCGAGTCGTTCGGCTACAACCGCCGATGCGATTTATTTGCGTTCAGCGCTGTTGTAGGCAGTTTTTTGTTTCCGCTGTCTCACGACCTTCCAGCCAAGAGAATATCGAAAACTTACTATTTTCCGGAACAAAAGCAAAAGGCAGCTGTTGTAGTATTAAGCAATCTCAGTTTTATTGAGTTTCCATGGATTCTTTCATATACAAGAAACAGTAGTAAAATTGGGAGACACAATTCGTACTGAGGCCTCAGCTTTTCTATTGATTGATTGAGCTCAGCTTATAATTTATGCTTGACATACTTAAACAACTTGTTTTACTTCAATGCTGATGGTGGAAAAATTCGACGCTCCGCCCGAGTGCCATCATGATTGGTCATTGCACTGACCTGCCAGTTTGCTCGAATGCTTGACATTGATTGGTTCTAGCCTTCCACGAATCATTGGTTTATTTTGTATTGATGAATTTATCCAATCCAATCAATATCTTTACAGATGACACGAAAGGCCGACTTTCGACTGTAGTGCTTATACTTCAACAGTTCATTATGATTTGCTCACAGTCAGCATGCGTGTATGAGTAGGTATCGGCGTAAACAGTTAGCCAACCAGAATCAGAGTTCGATTAATAACTGCACTGCTGTTGATCAATGGGCATGTTTTCATGATGTAAGGATCGACGTATATCGTGACGAAAATTCACATGCCTATTGGCTAATTAGGATGTGTTTCGTCGCTTCTACCTGGACAGTTCACCCCTGTCCTTGTGTGTATTAACCAATAACCCCTTTTCTCTGTCCGCGTTTGGTCAGTTTAACAGTGTAATATAGGCGTTGTTTAGGTGCCCCCAAATTAACCGACACAGGTTGCTTTGTATACCTGTTTGTTAACAGCACTCTCTCTCTCTCTGTGTGTGTGTGTGTGTGTGTGTGTGTACATGTTCACATCTTTAACATCTTTCACAAACACCTATCTGTTCAGGGTGATCGAGGTGAACAGGAAGGAAAAAGTAAAACCCAGACCACTGGGGCTTAATACAGTCGAAATGCTTCGAGGAGCCAGTGCAGGTCTTGGCATCGGACCGCACACAGCCATGGCAGTAGCCGAGCGGCTTTACACTTCCGGTTACATCAACTACCCGCGAACAGAGACTACGACGTACCCAAAGACTTTCGATTTACAGGGCCTAGTAAAAAATCAGGTTAGTTCATTTTTGGCTATCCATTTCGCGCCATTAGATGTGAATCGCTGCCATCGTTCTCATAGAGGGTGAGTCTTTCCGTTAACTGCTGCATTTTGGATTCTCCTACACATCGTGGTACTTTCGAGAAGTATGTCAATATGCTTTGAGCTATAGATTGTCAATCCATCTTCAGCGCCTCAATCTGGATGCTACAGGATTGTTCAGCATTCTCCCTATTTTACGATTATGCTTTGAATGATTTTTATTATGTACCTTGTGTCCGCTGTGAGCACCTCTTCGCCGTTGTCATCACGGAGGAGGGCTCCAGTTTACGAGTCGAACCCGACTGCTGTTAGCCTTCATTATCTTTCTATAGCAAGTCAGTGTTTTTTCGTCCAGAGCTTTTTTCTCCAGTCACACACGACACCGATAAATAATGCTCGATGTAGGAGGTGATTGGTTGACAGTCTTAGTGCATTTCCCGACCGTATAGCATTTGTATCTCTCAAGAGTCACCAAACAGATTATTTTTACCCGTAATACTATACATCTGCTTCCCAATCTGATGGTTGTTTACTAGGTGCGTGCGGTTAAACTCGGAACCTGGTAGTCGAGTATTTGTATACATCATTTGAATGGTTACTTTACCTACGAAAATACCTTCCAAAGTGTCAAACTTTTAGGATCAGTTTGTACAAACTGTCAGTATCATTTCACGGAGCGGTGCTCGGCAAATAAAATACTCCTGCTCACGTTCGGGAGTAACTCACACCTGCACCTTCCGCTAATAGCTTACAGTTAGAGATAGTGGAGAATTTCATTTGTCTTGTTAGTCTTGTCAGTACTGATAGAATGTCTTATGAGACGGGTTGAAGGTAGCGCTAATTCTGCCTGTTGGTTAAAGAGACATTGAACATGTCCACATGTGAACTGTCATTTAAATGGTCTGAAATGAGGCCTTGGTTAACTTTAAGAATGAGGAGGATGTTACATTATGTAGGGATCAAAATGCAATATGGTACAAATGTTGGGTTTTATGGGGTGCACACGTCACGTTCGCTAGGATGTCTTTCGGTTGTAAATTAACAGCTGCGTATTAGCATAAACTTCTGATGCGCTGTTGTTACTGGTACGTCTGTTAGAGTTTGCAGAATAAATATTTTTTATTTGTGACCTCAACGGCTACGCAAACAGTTTGAAAAGAATAGTATAGTCTATTACGATCACCACTAAGAAAGTGATTGCAAACCAGGCATCTGCCGTCTGATAGATAACAATCTTTTGTAGAGGTGATTGTGTTTTTCATCATGGTGGTTGAGTGACACCTTAGCGAGGTGTGTGTCACATTTAATGTGTGTATGCATACTAGTGCATGTTTGTGATTTCGTCTGTTTTTTATTTACCATTCGTACAGACGCAACATCCAGAATGGGGCAAGCTCGCTCAAGATCTGCTCACCAGTGGACTGACCGCTCCACGTAAAGGACATGATGCTGGTGACCATCCACCTATTGCCCCAATGCGTTTAGCTCTACCTAGTGAATTAGGCTACGAAGCGAACAAACTTTACGCATATATCGCACAACACTTTTTGGCCACCGTAAGTGTTCTACGTTACTCATGTAATCTCATTTGATTTCCGCTTCCGCCTTAAACTTCACTTGATTTTCCAGCATTGGTGTTGTCGTTGTTTTAGCTGATGCCCGACTGTCGTTATGAATCGACTCAAGTAGTTCTGTCAATTGGTGATGGCGAATTATTTACGCTGACCGGTACACGTCTGTTGGATCCCGGTTTCACGTCGATTCTCACGTGGCAGGCGGTTGAGGATAAGTCTGTTCCCGATGCAGCCTTGGTTCGTGGGGCGGTACTTCAGTTAGCACAGGAACCAACTCTTGTCGAAGGTAAGACTGGTCCTCCGGACTACATGACCGAATCGGAACTGATCACTGCCATGGAACGGTATGGAATTGGTACAGACGCCTCTATTCCTACACATATAGAAAATATTGTACAGCGAGCCTATGTCCAAGTAAGTGGTATTGTCCAAAAACTGCACTTACGGTGCCGATTTCTATTCTATTTCTTGAACCCCTATCGGTTGTTTTGATATTTGGCAATCAAATTAGGTTAAAAGCTTACTTGTAGCCCGAGCCTGGGTTTGAGAAACAGACGGTCTGCTCTGCTTTTTCAGTTGATTTGTCGCAAACGTTTAATTTGTTTTGGCGTATTTATCGCGCTGTCTAATTCATTTTGCCAGTTAATTTCAGGCCGCCGTCTGCAACCAACACCTCTAGGCATCGTTTTGGTTCACGGATATCAAACTATCGATGCAGAACTTGTATTACCTCATATGCGTAGAGCCGTCGAAGAACAGCTAAATTGTATCGCTCGCGGAGAAGCTCAGTTTGACCAAGTTCTCCAGTTTGTGCTGGCTATATTTGCCGCTAAATATCGATACTTCGTCGAGCATATCAGCGCTATGGATCAGTTGTTCGAAGTCTCCTTTTCTGCTCTTTCGGAGTCCGGCAGACCTTTGTCGAGGTACGTAAGAATTACTCTTTTCATCCAGTTTCACACTGTGGTTTCCATTCACGTTGACTATATTTATTTGATGTGATTTTTATAACATTTCGCAATTACCTGTCCATCTATTCATTTTGGGTATCTGTGTCGTTGAGCACCCATTAACCGCATTCTTATGACCGCTGTTAGAGCGCATTTGTTCTGTTGATACGAATGGAGTGGCTCGAAGTCGAATTTACTCAACATGTTAATATGTGTTCATTTGCCCTGCTAACCTACATGGAGTTTGAACAGTGTAATTCAGAAAGGAGATAACCTTGCATGTCGTTTATGTGAATATTTAAGGATCGGTTCCGATAAGAAAGGGCGTTTATCAATTATTTACAGAAGTCACCATGGAAAAACTGAATACTGATGTTGTCTCCATTTTCATCGGGGCCCCCTTGATTTCGACACACAAGTAATCCCAACAACTCGACACTATTGCGCAACTGGTAGACCATCACTATTAGTGTTCAAAGTTGCGATTGCCAACATCAACACGTGTAAGAACCCTCCGTGTGGTTTTTAATTGAACATTTTCGCTTGTTCTAACGGGGTATTCTTGAAGTTACCGATGACTTTATCCTTCCATTTTTAAGACGAATGTGGCTGTAGTGTGTTCATTCCACTTTTCAATGAATTCCATATGAATCAACCAAGGGAGGTCATTTCAGGATACCATGAAACATGTCCACTTCTAACTTACCTATTGAGAAATACGTTGCCCGTCAAGATGCGTAGAAGCTTCGCTTATTGTACAAGTGCCTCATTCTGTTGGAAGTATGTTCTATCACGCTGTTCAGAATCCAAGACCTCCAAATATTGTATAGAAATACAGATAAGGACTTGATATATTTTAGGTTCTTAACTATATCTCCAAAAATGTATGGATCCGAGACTGTGGTGTTCATTCAGAATCATACTAAAACCTTGTGGTTAAAGAATTACTGTCTTTCTTCCATCTTCTTTTCCACGGAATATATTTCATAGCACTCTTAAACGTCAGAAAAAACAAGACGCAATAAACTGATGACGTTCGGTCGTCTATCGTTTTGGCTAACACGGTTAATATCAGCAGCAACGTTTTTGCTCAAGCCCCTTAAAATTTTATTATCGGGTAAGTGCGACGTGAGTTAACAAGACACAATAATTACCTTCATGCGCCAGTTTTGGAGGTTTTCGGTGATTAACACGGTGAAGCAACACGTGCGAAACATCAGAAAGTTTATTGAGGTGAATAGATGGCTTATATTCCAGGTAGTTTGATGGACAAGTCTCTTTGGTCACGAAATGTCGTAAGTTGCTTATTTACACCGTTAAATCAGAGAAGAGTGTAATGTGCATACTGCCTGTTAATTAACCGTGCAGATGTGGGACAGTACCGTAGGTATGTTTTACTGGGAAACACTGACTGTCTGCAAGAACAGAAGCTAAAAACTGCGATTTCTTACTTGATGTCTATCCAGTTGCAGGGAATTCAGCGGAACCAAACCGGCTTTGTTGACCTAAGCTCCACTGGCCATACAGGCTGCTTTGGAACTTGTCTTTCATCTTGCACCTTTGCTGTCTGCACCTTATCTGTGACTCAAGTAAACAGTGCCGAATGTGGGTGGATTTTTCGCCTGGCAATTTTTGTGATGTGTTCCTCCCTGAGAATTTCAGATTGCTCACCACATACCGAACAGTGTACATGGCTGGAAACTGAACAGCTCGATGGAAGTTATTTGCATTTTACTGAAACGGTTGGGGGATTGACCAACAGTTGAAGCTCATTTCCAAGGACTACGTTATCCAACTCTCAACTGATGTCAGTAGGCATCACGTGTACAGAAACCCTTATGTTGCTGAAACTATTTTTCGTGAGTAGCAATGTGCGGGTGGATGTGCAACAGAACTACTACGTTTGCGGTCAGTGCACTAGATGTAACTTCGCTATTGCTGATGAGGAAGCAACATTTATTGTCCAGACGTTTCAGATTTTGCTCCAAATATACACGTCTGTTTGCTAGGGATGTTAAGTTACGGGTTCCCCCTAATAAACATCTTTTTGGCTTTATTCATGTATTTCCACTGAAAGTCTACCAGTTTAACGGTTACTTTGCGCATCATTGCTTGTTGGTCACTTGAATCTACGCGGTTGTCTGACTAGTACGTTAGCACGCTATAGTTAATTCCACTTGGAACTTGCTCCTATAGCATAACTGGTCATGACCCTATAGACATAAGTGTAATCGCTATAAGAAAGTTACAAGAACTGATTGTTTGGTTGTTTCAGTGGTAGAAGTTTGGTTTCATTGCTATGGTAACGCTTGATTGAGACCGAAAATCCGTTTGCTTCCGAAAGTTTGAAGTAAACGATGGACTGCTTATTAACAAGCCTGACACCATGTACCATCAAAAGTTACATCTTTTAAGTTGCCCGACGGATACAATATTCTTGGTCTTTTAGTGTATTTAGGAATCGTAGGTCGTGTTCCTCTCCGAAGCTAAAGGCTTTGCGGTCTGCCTAATCCATAATCATCATAGACAGCAGTCAGTGCGGTTACGCAATCTGAATGTTGACATTGTGTGATCAAGTTGTCTACAGAGTGGGCGAAATTAATGAAGCCCGACAGTTAGAACTGCGTCGGTGCTGTCTTGATGGTACAGGCTGACGTACAATATGTTTGTTAGTTTACTAGGTATACCTTGTTGTTGATTGTTTCGATTCAGGCGGGATATGAATTGAGTCGCATTTCCCTCTTTCGATCTTCAAGCCGGAGTTTTTTACGATTTTAAGTTTGTGTATCGATTTGATGACGTATCTATCAGACAGCCCGTTCGGAGTTGTTTCGGCCTTGTAATAATCAAAATGCATTTTATCTAATTACACCTTCACTGTACCTCTTGATAGCCAATCTTCCGCCGTTTCAGCTTGCTTTCATTCGTGTGTTTTCCTGAATACCTTTTCGACGTTTGTGCTTTTGTTCATGTTACCCTGAGCTTGCCTTACATGTCACTGTTCATGTGCTCACCCTCTCAGATGTGGCAAATGCCATCGTTATTTAAAGCTGATCGACAACCGACCACAACGTCTGCACTGTCCGAATTGTAGCGAAACGTACACAGTTCCACAGAACGGTACCATTCGCCTCTACAAAGAAGTCCGTTGTCCTCTGGATGGTTTCGCTCTTCTCCTATGGACTCAAGGCCCGACAGGAAAGGTGATTGAGTAGTTCTAGTTATGAATGTTGATATCGGGAGTGTGACTGAATGTGAGCTGCTTCTAGATTTTTATCCCATTGGGAGTTTTTCAAGGACATCTTTGTTACTGTATTAGGTGAATGAGTTAACATATTTCTGTACCCTACAGTGTTTTTTTCCACATTTAATGCGGTCAGCTGTATTTTTTCACACCGCTTAGTGTACAGTTTGTAATCTCTCTTTTCCCATTTCACTTGTGTTAATTTTAAATGTACGACAGCTTGTAGTAGAGGAATGAAAGCAGAAGTTGGTCGCTTACTTTCTCGCTAAATCTGATGTTGATTTACTGATCAACGTTTGTCGTAGTCTCCCACATAACCAAGTTCTGATTAAATTTGGATCTTTGTTCACACTTGCATGCATGTTAGTTAATTCTATCTGTTCAGCCTTTTGTCTTCCTTCCTTTGTTGCATGGTCACATTTGGCTCACCCTGTTCTGTTCTCGGAGCGAAAACGGTTTTCTCTGCATCAGCCTGGATCTCCCACTTCCTGATGATAGCTGGCTTTGATTTCAGTGATTCAGTAATTAACCGCTTCAGTAAGATGTTTTCCACGACAGAGGAATGCTAATCACTAAATCATGCTTGATGGTCTGAAAATAGTTAATTCCCACACCGATTCGTTGATCACCTATTTCGCAAGTTTTCAGCTTCCTCTTCCATGGGCTTCTGTATCTGAATTAACCAAATTACTGCCCCAGTTCTGGTTCTGTCGTCGTGTTCACATACAGCTTGGTTTGTTTGCAAGGTGTAGGCACCTTGATGTTGTATGTTTGAATATAGACGTAGCTATTTTAGTAGTTAGGTTCCCATTCCCTCCTCCTGTTCTCTCTTCCTATACAGGGTTTTTTTCCTTCGTGGTTGTGTGGCAGTTAAGCATCAGTGTGAATCACTAATGTATTGCTGTCTATGATGATAATGATGAGTGCCACCTGTTTGTGGTAGACCACCTGGCGCAAACCGTCCCCTTCGTGTGCATTTGTTTCAATCAGAAGGTGTTCCTAAAATCGTTATTCACGAGGCTGGCCTCCATGTGTTTGCGCATGTTTTGGCGAAAATGGCGGTTAGGGGATGGTGAGTTTGTTATTGTTAGCTGGGCGTAGTAATTTTTGATTTATCCTAAGTCGATTATTCAATAGGTGGTGTTGGGACCCAGACCCAAGTGATCTGTGCATGCTGTATCTCTGTTCGATCTCCGTTGCGGGACTACTATGCTAGACCTACGATACAAATTGGTGTCCAACTTTATCTGTTGTGATTTATTACCGATTGACAGAGTTTTTCAAGCACCGCTTTCCCGTGTTGTTCATTACGACTAATGTTGCTAATTTTCTACATTCTTCGTTTACATCAAAATTACGGATAGGGTTAGGGAAGTCGTCTAGTTTTACAGTTCCGTTAAATTGCATCATGGAAAACGGTGACTACAATACTGGTTTTCATATCAAAAGATCTCTAACTTTTATGATTAAATCCACTAATACCCGAAGATATCAAGTATTGGGAGCATGATTATATTATGCTTATCAGTAATTAAGAAGCTTTTGTTCAATTACTTATAATCTTATCATATTTTTGGAGACTATTCATTCGTCATACGTTTGATTCATTTTATTCAGAAAAGTGATATCACCGATATATATATATATATATATATATATATATATATATAAGCATATATTATTTATGTGGCGGAAATCGTTATCCTTGGATTCCGGAAACGGGCTGGTGATTGTCTTTGGTCTGTTTTGTTGTTTCTTCCATTTCTGTGAACACATCTAAAAACCGTCATTCTCCAGATAGCAGTAATTCTATCTCCCTTACCTTCAGTGTTTGTAAAATTCCGTGTCCTATTTTCCTGTATGTTTTATTTTGTTCTTATTCTGATTGGTTAGGCTAAAACACCGCAGTGCTTTAACTGCGACGTCGTGGCAACCACTCTTAGTTGGTGCGTAATCATTCTTACTCACACAGATCCGGATTTGGATAATAGTATCACCCTGTCTTAATCGGTCGTCCGCCAGTATGCTCTGGACCGTTCACAGAGTGGTTGATGTTCATTACAAGCTTTCGGTCTGTTGCGATTCATTTTTGCATTAGATTCCTACTGAACGATGTGACGTTGCACTTTGTAGCGTACTAGATTCTTTGGCTTTTGTTTTATGTCTATTATCGCATCTACCTCTAGTTCGTGTAAGATTTTTTTGCTATCCATTGACCATTTACAGAACGTGATATTTTGTCCATACTGTTACTCGCATCCACCGTTTGAAAACATGCCGAAAGCAGCCGGTTGTCAACTCTGTCCACATCCTACATGTCCTCAGTCTATGGAATCTCGGGGAGTGGACGCTTGCCCAGATTGTCCCAACGGCGTGCTTATTTTGGACAGTTCAACCGCACCGAAATATCGGTTGAGTTGTAATCGGTAGGTTTCCAACAATCCACTTATCCGCTATTGACGTTGTAATTGCTCATCACCCACAAACTCCACAATTTCCAATTCAATCGATGGTGTAAAAACCTAATTTGCATCGCTGACAAAGAAGGCCCCTCAGCATTGGCTACCGTTTAAGCTTCTTCAATCTGCCAGTAGTCATTAAGAGTAAATTTTGCAACCAGCTGTTCACTGTCACCCTCATTAGGCGTTTGCACTTCCGTTCAGTATGCGCAATTTCTATGTGAAAATCAAGTGGTACAGATCAGTGAATGTTTTACGAAATGTGTTTGAAAACAGTCTACTGTGACGGTGCTTTTACCGGCCATATGACATGTGGCTTCTGCCGTTACGTCTTTCCTGCTCAATTGGAGTTTAGTGGTGTTAGGTTAATTTACCAACGAAGGCTAGAGATTTGCACGATTTGTTTCTGTGCCCACAGTTGTGGATCGTGGAGTCCGAGGTGGTTAATTTTGCGAGTAAATCGAGCCGAATGGTTAATCAGAGACAACTGGAACCTAGGTACTGTGAACCGGTTTTTGGTGTTGCTGGTTTCAGTGGTTGGTGTGGACGTGTCTTGTTGACCTTCCATAGCGTTGTCAGAGTGCGCGGTAGATTTGGCAGGGAGATCTAACAATCCCGACAATGTTTCTCTGAAATTATCCACCGATATCAACCAGTATGTATGATTTAACGAATGCATGAGATACTAAACACTTTGATTACCCTGACACCCTTTCTTTGGTGACCGCGTTTCACAACTGTTGCGTGGAATTATTCTGAGTGTGGTGTTACGAATGCGACCTGTGCGATCAAGTTAGAAATATTCTCAACACCGAAAGTTATAACTTTTCCAGTCTTAAAGGTAACTGTTCCAACCTCGCTTCCCATAATAGCACTCTTCACGAGCGAATTTCTAAGCACATGAACCCGATCATCTACCTCGATAATTTCATCGTTAAACCAGCGTTACTGTCAGCAACACTTGACGCTTCATTGCTGCAGAGCTCTTATGTTCATGCTCAGTTGTTGCTGTTGAGTTCGCTAGTGGTGCTCGATGTATTCGTTTGTGCTTCTAACTTTCTTCATCGTGGCTACGTGTTTACCTTTCACCTTCTTCTATCTGTAGCCTTCCTTACTGTTTCATTTAGTCCCTCACATTCACATACATATTGTTCGTATTCACTCTTGAAAATGCAGCGAAGTTTTAGTTTCAGATGTTAATCGTACACTACCAAACCATTACCTCTGTTTAAATTCTTGACGGCAGAAGATTGTTTCAAATTTGACTACATTTCTTTTCCATATTTACCTCATGCGCTTACGTGCTAAGTTGAAATCAGCGTATCATAATGTTTGGTTTGTGATTAACTGCGTGATAAATGCATGTGCCACTGTTTATCCATTGCAGTTGCCCCACAGTATTACTCGTTTCGGATGCTGTGAAGCATATGGAAGTGGGGACCGATTCTTGTCCAAAATGTTCTGCGATGCATTTGAATATTAAGCTTGATCCGGTAAGTTTTCTGCTACTGTTCTGCTAGTTTCTGTTGCTTCCTATTCCCTTGTGTACTGAGCACTAGTGTTGTGTAACGTGCACCTTCATTTGGTAGTCGTTTGGCACGACTCTTACACACGGGAATTAATGGACACTTCTCACCGCCTGAAAAACCAGGAACCAGAAGCGATTATTGGAAACGTGCATAATGTGTCTTTAAAGGGAATGTAGCCGCACTATTGTCAGTGATATGGATACATGACAGCCTGACAAAATAACGTTTGTGTTCGTTTTCTGATAATTCCACATACCTGTAGTTGATGCCTTGCTATAAACAACCTCCTAGGCCAACCGTCTTTTGTGATCATAACAGTGGTAATCAGTTGTTTGTTTTGGTATGCTGTACTGTGCTAATCTTGCGGGACTAAGCTTTTGACCCTCAACTTCCGACTGATTTTCACCCATCACGGTCACAGTATGATGTAGTCTCTGTTGGCTCGAAAAATATAAAATTCCCCATTCGCCTCGATCTATGAAATTTACGCAACTTCGACTCCTTGTTTGCTTTCGTGATCTTGCTACCAATGTGTGTGTGATGTGTGCTTGACAAACTACTGAACATGGTGTCGAGCCATATTGGCTGTCTATCCCTTCTCTTATACATCGCATATTTCCGTCCGACAACCTTAGAGCGTCGGTGTGTTTATTGATTAGCTTTTGCACATTATATGCTTGAAATGGATAACGAAGTAAGGTACTGTTATCGCAGTCGATACAAGTAATCAGTGTTAGCTTCGATTTCTTATGAGTTACGTTGTTAAAGCACATGTAAAATCTTGCTGCGTTCCTGATGGTCCTTCGTTGCAATTTGAAGGGTTTCTGGATCTTCAACTGTTACAAAATTCTAGTTTGAGGCCATTTTCCTTATCCCTTACAATTGGTTTTTCTAATGCGCTGAAATCTTAGAAATCGTTAAAGGAGAGTTTTGCGAAGAGTTGTGCATACCTCTGTCAACATCTTGTTGAATGTGCTAGAAAGAGGTTCAAACCATAACTGACGGTAATCCTTTAAACGGATTGAGAAACTGAAGAGGTATCTCGTGGTTCGTGTTTTACACTGTTCTTTCTCCTACGAATGGGGTCTAAGGTCTACGTGACCCCCAAGACTTCATCGTCACGTCTGTCGCTTATTTGTTATTGACCCGAAATTATTTGTGCTCGTTAAACCCAGGGTCGATAATCCGGTGAAGAACCGGTAAGATTCTGGCCCAGTCGCACTTGTCGATCACTTCCTCGCTATGTGTAATACCGAGATACACCAACAGTGTTATAGAAAACTAACGCCTTGATGTTTCTAGATTTCACGGCCGCTTCTGCTTTGGCTACTCGCAACACCTTTGGAGACTATCTCCTCCGTGGAGATTTTTCAGCAGTGCGATGCATTACACATCTTCAGATTGGAAATTGCTGGTACAAAACGTTGTAGCTTTCGCTCATACCTTCTTCGGTATAGGCAGTCCATTTGATATTGCATCGTTTAACCTGCAGCACTCCCTTTCATGGTCGTGATTGTCAGATAACGAAGTGATCATGGATCACCACAACCTTGTGGTCACTGACATCGTTGGTTGCAAACACTGTCTGACTTAATTGCATGCAGTGGCTCTTTCTTCTGAATTTAGCTTTACGATTTTTGTCGCCATCGTTACGGCTCGGGCCACGTTATCATCTTATTTGACTCAAGACCAAGTGTGCTTCTCTTCATAATCGCTGTATGTGTTATAATCAATAACGTGCTCGTGTCAATGTTATCTTTTACTTTGCGGACCAACATTTCCCTTTTTTTTACCTTCAAGCATCAGTGTGAACCACTGATTTATTGCTGTTTGTGATGATGATTTTTACCTTTAACGTGTTACTTTTTAAATTCATAGCAGCTTATACTGTAGTACTCATGGATAGTGCTCACAATTCGTTAATTATGAAAGATATCACGCACTTTGTATGTGTATGAGTGTATTAACTCCGAGACGTTGTTAACACGATTGACTTTATTCTCGTTTAAATAGATTGACTGAAGGTCGCGGACTGTCGATTCTAATCGACTGTTTTCATGTTATAGAGCAAAACTATTACCATGCCTACCGACATTACTTTCAGTGGTCTATTCAGTCTGTCGGCATCACATTAGCATTCTCGTTTTTTTTCACATGTACATTTATGTTGCGTTTTGTTATCAGTCCAAACTGACCAAATCCACCGGGGACGAAAATGTGACAGCAGTCAAAACGAGTTTTTCAGAATGTGCCTTCTGTTCTGAAATTCTTTGTTCCTTGTTTGAACTGGTGCAAAGCCGTCCAGCCGCCGTGCATCCATCCACCGTTGTGCGCGGTAGACAGTCTAGAGGATCTCGTATCTCTGGTCGAAAAGGTGGTGGCCGAAGACGTACGTAATCCGATTTCTTTGAATTTTCCGATTGCAATGAACTGTTAACTTTATCTGCACAATTCCTACGGTCGTGTACATTTTTCTTGCATTTCCTGTATAAATTTAAAGAACTTTTTCTTCTTATTTCAAATACCGGGTTTGGTATTGCTGTATGAAAGATGGAGAAATCGTGTCTAATCAAATGCATCATCTTGTCTGAAAATATGTTTCATTGCAGACCATAGTTGAACCCAATATGTCAACGAGGGTTAACCATTTAAGACTTTCTCATTTTACTTCCAGATTAACTCATAAACTCTTAATGTACGGATAAAACGGGAAAATGCATTAATGCACTGCATACAAAAACTCTCATGATGTCCGCGAAAGAGATCGAGATAACATACTTTGCGAAGTGAATTGACTAGTTTAGGAACCGTCCTATTATCTAGTACTTCTAGGATTTATTTGTCACTCTGCTAACACGCATGAGGTAAAAAGTCCCGTTGATCAGTGATCAAACCGGTCCGTCTTCCGGATGTTGGCGTCGATTACCCGTCTTCTGCCTCAAACTGCACATCGTTTGGTTGCTAGTCCGTTTACTCCAGCTAGTTTCGAGGCCCACTGAAGTGGCGACATTGGTTAGTCGAGCTGACCTGACGCGACCGTTGGTACCACAAAACACAACCTTGCATTTGGGTGTTAGACCAAACAAAGCCAACTGCCGTCAACCTTGTGCGTGATTAACACATTAATACGAACAACGTGGCTGCTTCGGTGACTTATCGTCTTATTGGTCGTTCCCACCACGCTTCTTAAGCAAACAGGCAATTTGCTTGTCTATCGAATGTGCGGATTGTCGGCAAGAGTGCATCGACATGTAGAAGTTACCGTGCGCTGTTCAGTCAATCGGGCCTTGATGTTAAATAGGCGCAATGCTTGTCCGCTCCAACTCGAGCACGATTGTTCTTTTCGCAAACACGTTTGTAAAAAAAAATGCTGTGTTAATGTGTTATGGCGAAGATGATAGGTGTACGATGATACGATAAAATGCAACAAACAAGATCGACTGCACAGTCAGATTGTAGGCTGTTAAATGCCAATAGCATATCAGCTTAAGTGAACTTGATATCAATTTTCTAATGTGAAAGGCCACATAACCCATTCATATCCGATGTAGAGAAGTGCAAGCTGATGGGTTCACTGACATTCCGTGAATGGTGACCAGTGCATACGCACACGCTGGGCAGATACACACTTGCCTGTATGTACACACACTGAATCCGCTAAGACGAATATTGTGTATGTCGTCCATTCATTATTCTCTCTAATTGTGTTATCATGTCGTGTTGACTATTATCGGCTTACCTGTCGATCACATCCTTCTGCTGTCTGCATCTCTTAAGACTGGTTGATCTAAACAGGCTGTCGGAATAATATCCCACTCATCTTTTGTTTATGGACAGTGGTGTCCGTCTGTTGTTTTGTGTGGCATTCTCGGCTAGTCAAGCGATTTTAGCCGTCGTATGCAACCATTCATTTGCGTACATTAGACTACAGTAGAACCGCGAGATGCAAATCGTAAGACCAGAAACGTAGTTTGTCACAACGGCCACTTCCTCATTACGACTGACAGGAATGTTTACTATGTGCGAAAGAAGCTTGCTGCGACAAGATTTATGACCTGCTGTGACAGCAGTCTGCTGTATATGAATGTCGTTGACTCGAGAATATTGAATTTCTTCCCCTTGATTCATTTCTTTGTGTTTCTTGGGTAACTTGTTTAGGTGGTCCTATTTATCGCATTATTTTGGCTTAAGCTTTCTTTTTGTTGTCTTTCGGATCTGCTATTCTGTTGTCAGCATTCTCATAAGTAGTTATGAGATGCATTGCCTTCGATCCCCATCGGTTTTAGCCGTTTTAACAACACGTTTGGAATTTTCTCTCTACTGCTCGATTGGTTTGTCTGACCCGAGGCGATCGGGCTTTCACATACTATCCACAAAAAAAATATGGCTGTGTTTCTTTGTGGCACTTCCGTCGCGCTTAATGAGGTCTGGCGCAATGGTCAACATGCTTTATGAAAGCATGACCAAAGACCCAAATTCCTGCTATTTCATAGATATACACGTACAAGACACCAACTAATTCTCATTGGCGTTCCATATTTCACGAATATCGCTCGCTCTTGGTGAGTCCAGTGCTTGACTTTGCTCGTTTTCTTCTACGAGGGCTTGTTTTAGTTTGTTTTCCACTGTCGATCTATTGGAACGCAGCTGCTTCGACTAATGAAACTTGCTATTGCCCCGCCAGATGAATCTATTTTCCAACAGCCCCAGTCTGACCGTCTGCCCCTGTTTGCGCGCGAAATATTAGTCTTCCAGCACCACCATTTCTACTATGAAGCTATCCGACGTTGCCGATGAAGTGTTGGAAGCTAACTCATCCTTCCAACTTATGCCTACCACCCTAATCACACCACTTTATCAAACATCCGTAAGATAACTGGTTGCACTCACAACTCAGATCTAACACACAATGTACCGCATTTCTCGCACAAGTTGATCAACTACCATGCGCCTACTCCACCGTCAGCGTCCTCATACACCTAACAAAATGCATCACTTCTTTGTTCAGCTTTCAGAAGAGTATAACTAACCATGCTCATTCAACTCCATCCCTTCAGGAAACGCTTCGATCAGTCATTTGCGGAAAGGTCTATCTTTGACCTAATTGCAACGTGTCCCTTTATTTGTTTGAGACAGATGGGTTTACAGGCATCATGTTTCTTGTTGAAACGGCAACCGACTTGAGCGTCTTTTTTTTGAAAAACCAAATCGACTTCTTCATTTACGCTGCGAACGACTGTCGGTAGTCGAATCGCAACGTACGGTACACGATCACTTACACCTGTCCTAGTCTTCCAGCAGGAGCTTTGTTGTATATTCATAATTGCAGATGTCCAAAATGGAATCATCGCGGTTGATTTCTTGTCAGTTTTCGCGTGTCCGGTCGATGTTCAATAGACGACTGTTCTGGACAGCAAAATATCGCCACTGATACACGTTACACAGGTCAAGATTACTACTGATCCGCTTTCGCTGAAACTAGGAAATGTACCCCCGATTTTCTAGGTCAGTCTAAATTTGTCACAACTCACAACTGTCGTGCGACTTCAAAACGAAGTAGTGCACCTTGTCATCACAACAGACCACTCAATCGCTCCGACTGCCTCGTGAGAAGCTGAAAGCTGTTGTGGCTGTATGTGATCACTTGTTACAACTTGACACCATCCAGCCATCGAACTGCTGTTGATCAGCACCGATGCGTGTGATTCCCAGAACAGACGACGGCAGTCCGTGCGACGAATTTCGCGTACCCAACAACGCCGCAGCATTTGCCCGTTTTTTTATCTCCCGTCCGCGAGCTTCCTCTTAACCTGATTATCGAACTTATTCCCATAGCAACTGAGTGTGAGCGTATGTTCATCTTCTTGCAGCCCCTGGTAATGTTCGAAAACAGTGGTAGGCACTGTGTTTGATCCTTTCAAGTTTCCTCAAGTGCACTTTTTTCTGCGGAAGCGCTTCCCAAAACTGTCATTACTTCGTGAACCGAATAACGCATAGTCTTGCTTTCGTTTACGTTCACCTAGACGATGTGTTGGTTGCTAGTCGAGATCAACTTGAATTGGAACATCTCCGGGAGCAAGTGCTACTGTGGGAATGCCAATGGCCACGAGCACCCCTGAGTGACCACTAGGAAGATACAGTATGTATAGCCTCCACCACTTGCTCGGGACGCCACTGAATTACACCCTAAGTTTGTGATGCCACGGCGGAAGTTCATGGTCTGTCTCGACGACAAGTTCAATTATGAAATATACAGACTGGATAAAATAGTGTGCTTATTTACACCGAAATCGGCAGTTGACAGTTTAGATATGTGCGGGAACCAGTCGGTATTCCAAATCCAAACGATCACCAGTCAGGAGTTCGTGAATGTTATAGGGTTCAAGAAAAGTGAGCCAAAGAGAAACCTGAATTTCGCTTGTTAAGCGACCGCGGATTTACTTCGGCGTGCAACGAACTGACTGATGTCAACTGTATGACCATGCGTACCATCACTCTACCACGGTCATCACGGTGATCGGACTTCCTGCAGGTGGTTTGACGTTCTGAATGTGAACTCAAGGTCTGTATTGGACCACGTCTACCTAAGACACTGTTGTAAAATACCCCATAGATTATTTCGTATGACTCACTTGAACGCTGAGAAGGCGCTGTCTGCAAGTCAGGTGGTTGCGTTTCCAACGGATTTCCCCGAGATAGCTGTT
This sequence comes from Paragonimus heterotremus, assembly GCA_013368495.1. Taxonomy (NCBI): domain Eukaryota; kingdom Metazoa; phylum Platyhelminthes; class Trematoda; order Plagiorchiida; family Troglotrematidae; genus Paragonimus; species Paragonimus heterotremus. The sequence continues at coordinate 46,243 of LUCH01003678.1, read as the reverse complement.
TGGAGTAGGAAAGCTCGTCTTACTACTGAGTTGATGGAGAACCCTCTTGGCCGCTGTCAAACTGGACCCTCGGAAGCAGTCTTATGATTAAGCCCAACAGTAATTATGGAGGTGTCGGTGTACTCCATTTTTCCATTGAAAAACATCCCCCTGAGAAAAGCATTATGTCTAGTTGGAGTATACAGAAAGTCCCAGAACAATCCAAAGGTAACCTTTTTTGTTTTCTCATTTGCTGGTCCTTTAGATCGTTACGCTCGTCGGTAGCTTAATAATCTTAGCTGTTATTTTAGTAGATGTACTTCAACCTTCGGCTACGAGAATGTTTGTAATTCACCGTGCACTATGTAACTATGCTGCTACGTGCGTTTCGAACGAAACAGTATTTCTTTCGCACTCGTCCATCGCTTTATTCTCAGGAATAAGGTTTTCCGTTTTCTCTGTCTTAAGTCGGAAGCTTCAAATCCTGTCAAACGCGGTTCTGTTCTGTAGTCGATCCGGCATATCTTTTCGGTAGGCTGCAACAGCAGATAGAAAATAATTTGGGTTATAGGCTTCTCAAGGCCGGGTCGTCTACTTTGCCATCAACAGGCTACCATGAGGAGCTCAAAGTCGCGTTTTCCTCGGCCCTTTCGTACAATCCCTTTTTAATCATCTAGAAAGTACTCATCGTAATCAGAATGGCATGGTTGAAAAATCCTTTTTGCAGCCATCTGTTCGTTGTCCGTCGATATGGAAGTCCACATTCCTTTACCTTTCCTTTCTCTGCCACACCTTCCAGCATAAGCCAGCTTTCACCTCCATCTTTTTAAGGTATCTCTGGGGAACAGATCACATAGTGGCTACAGCGGATCCATGGCACATTATTTTAACACTAGGGTGAAAGCCGGATGCATATCTGGTGGCTTCTCACAATATCCCTGCCCTTTAAAAATATGTCATCATTAAAGGCAACAATGCGTCAGTAATTCGCGCTGAAGCCTAACTGCTATACAGCCGTGCAGAAAAGATATGAACTTGGCCAAGTGAAGGGAAGGACCTATCAACGAAGAGCAGCTATATCCATGCCCCAGATATTAAGCATCAAGATTTCTACATCTTGTAAAGAAGCAGTTAAACTATGGGAGCAGATGCTGTAACTGTGTTGCCAATGATTATCACGCAGCTATTAGTTACCTAGACTGTTGTCAGTGCCTCTGTATGAAATGATCATCCTGACATTCAAATGGAAATTGCCAAAACACCTCATTTATGTAGGTCGAAAATACTACCGATAGAAGTACATGTTATCAATAACCTGACCTGGTTGTTGATGCTCCATTTAGCTCACAAAATTACCCGGTAGTAGTAGTACCATTGGGGAACCCATTCTGATTCCATCAGTCTGATGATGCAGTTCCTAAACCTCGGGGTGAAAATTGAGAGTACATAATAGTAAGAGTGTTTGATTGATCGGTGTTTATAAATGAGGTTGACAGTCTCTAGCAGGAGAACAATAGAACCATTCAGGATTCATAGCAATAGGCAGTCTATCGGGGCAGTTGTAAACCTGTTGATTCGGGCAAAACAAGACCGAATATTGAAGTTTCCCTCTGGTAAAACGGGTTCTGTACATAAATACATGATGGCTGGCAAATTATGCAGCTTACGATCAAGCGAACTCTGAGCACGGAATTTAACCGTCATCAAGTACCAGTTAATGATAGTCGGTTTCCTTCCATGCAGGAATCTCTGCAAATTCTACGGAATGAAGGTTATGTTAAAATTGAGTAAAATGGTACCTATAACATTGCTAAAGAATATATAAAGTAACACACCTTTCACTTTGTCTTACAAAATAGCGTTCGCACTTCTCTGAGTGGCAAGTTCCCTGAAGGTACAGTCAACCACGCACGGACGTTCGCGCGCCTGGCAGCCCGTATATGCGTAATAACACATAGGACGTCTACAAGTATGTTATATATATATATATATATATATAGTGCCGGACGTTTAGGGCTTGTTCGAGCTATGCTTAAACTACTCGTAACGTCTGTCCGTAGGCTGGATACAAAATAGATGCTTTTATATTGCCGCGATCCTCTATAAATTCCTACCCCGCTGAGCAACCGATTTGGATCCAGTAGGGAAGACGGTCGTATTGACGAGTTTTTTTATTGATAAGGTACTAAGGTGAGAGAAAATTATCATAAAGTGAATAGAAGCAAGTAGCGACAAACCTCGATGTTGAACTCACTGAATGTACAAGTTTGGAGATTAACAGTTCACGTGAATACTACCAAATGCAAACGGCGGAGCGATCAAGCGTACATAAAATCACAGCACACACAAACATGTCAGGTGGTCGAGAGAA
>LUCH01003678.1:15417-43345 GCA_013368495.1 Paragonimus heterotremus | reverse complement strand
GCTGTCCCCTGGTGTCTCCACGTTGCCCCACATTTGGTCCGCAGGTGTGTCGGACAGTGCACGTGTAAACGGCCGGCTTGCATGTTACATGTAGCTCGATTGAATCGTTCGGGACCATAATTAGAGACAGCGGGACACACGAGTTAACTGGTAGATAGGTGACGTGCGGATACCACACTCCTTCGCCCTCTGGTTTGGTGTGCTCTCACCAGTTTGTAAACGTTCCTTTAATTTTCACGTCCTACATGATCGACGAAATATCTCTTCACGTGGGTGTTGTTCCCCTAACGGGTTCTCTTCCCTGGGATAATCCTTGTTCAGGTCTTAGTCCGAGGTTGATTCTTCCGGTGGGTTGGACACATAGCGAAGATGCACGTGGTCTTTGTGTCTTGTGATGATCCGGCCATCAGGTAGGACGATTTCAGTTGTCTGGCTGTTTTCCGCCGTGATTTGTCCGGGTTTCCAACCTTCTTCACGAGGTAATTCTACATAGACTAAATCATTCACATTTGATTCGCGATCATATGATCTCCGGTCTACAGTATTTTCGCTTTTTCCTGTCTGTCTTCAATTTTGAGGCGAGCATTCGGGCAAAGTAATTTCAAGCGAGTACGTAACTTCCGGTTAAACATCAGCTGGGCTGGACTTTCCCCGGTAGTTTCAGTTGGAGTCGTACGATATGTTAAAAGGAGTTTTTCCAGCTTTGTTTTAGCCGGTGCTGGAAACTTTCTTCCGTCCACTTTTAATTGTTTGCGCTACACGTTTCGCTAGCTCGTTGGAAGCTAGGTGACAGGGAGCAGTCTTCACGTGTCGGATCCCATTGTTTGTTATGAACTGCTTAAATTTCTTACTGGTAAAGTTGGTGCCATCGTCGGATACGATAGTTTGAGGAATTCCAAATCTACTGTAACAATTCCGTAAGCACGAAACGGTGATTTCTGATGTAGCGTTTGTTACTGGATAAACTTCAATCCACTTCTAATAAGCATCGACAAGTGATAAACACTTTTTTGTTCCATTGAACCAAAATAGTCTATGTGGATACGCTCCCAAGGTTTATTCATCCATCTCCAAGGCCCCAGTGGTACAGGAGGAGCATTCCTATGGGTAGTTTGACAGGTTTCACAGCTACTAATCAATTGTTCTACATCCTTGTCGAAGTTCGGCCAAAATACCTAATTTCTAGCTAAGGTTTTCACACGACTGACACCTGGGTGACCGTCGTGTAAGTCACTGAGGGTGTTTCTTCGAAACCGTGGCGGAATAATGACCCTTGAACACAAGAGCAAGGAACCCTCTTCCAGGCTATGTCCCATATGGTGATTGAAATAGGGCGCTAGTTGATTATCGCCACTCGTTGGCCATCCCTGAGAAACAAATCGTTTGACTTTGGAAAAAGTAAGTCCTGTTCTGTTCCTCGACTGATATCTTTACTAGATACTGGATGCTTGTTCAGGTACTGCATCAAGTAAATTAGTTCAGTGGGCTCCCACGAATTTTCCAGGGTGTCACTGAGGGGTATTCAACTGACAGCGTCCACAACCTGCTTTGCCTTACCCGGAATATGGAAAAATTTGTAATTATAAGCAGACAGAAGCAGTGACCAGTGTTGCATTCGCACCAAAGCCATCTGATTGATTCCTTTTGTTCCTCCGAGGAGAGACTTCACAGACTTATGATCTGTGTATATATCGAAGGTTCTTCCCCATATGTACTTCCACACAGCAAAGATTGCAGCAGAAGCTTCCTTGTCTAACTGTGCGTAGTTCTTTCCAGCTGGGGCTAAACTGCGAGAAGCGAACGCAGTTGGCTTCTCAGTTGAATCCTCCATTGTGCGACTGTGTACAGCACCGACACTTCATGGCGAGGCGTTACAGCGAATAGTTATGGGTTTAGTTGAATAGTAATGAACCAATAAGCTAGATTTGCTTATCTCTTTCTTTACAGTGTCAAATGCCCATCGTTCTTTAAGTGCTGAGTGCCATCGAGCTTCCTTCCTCAGCAAATTGTATAGAGGTGCAAGGACAGTTGAAATTCTCGGAATGAAACGACTACAATGAGTAGTCATACCAATGAAGGATTGTAAGTTGCTCACGTTTCGGGGAGCTGTAGCCTCCAGAATTGGTCTGATTATTTCCCGTATTGGATGTAATCCACACTTATCCAGCCGAAAACCGAGTTACTGTACATCATCGGCTAAGAATGCTCATGTTTTCCTTTTTAACTTCAGGCCATTTTCCTGTAAACGCTTTAACACAAACTCGAGTGTTTCCAAATGTCCCTTATCCGAAAGTCCGGAAATAAGAATATCATCCAAGTTGGAACACACACTTGGACAATCTTTTAGTAAGTTGTCAATAATGCTTTGGAAAATTGCCGAAACAGAATGGATGCCGAACGGCAAGCGATTTTACGGAAATAATCCCATGGGGTTATTGATCGTTGTAAATTTTTTTGACTCTGGTCAAGTTCGATTTGTGAATACGCATGAGTCAAGTCCAGCTCGGGAAACTTCACCACGGCAATGTGTAACATATTAATCCTCTATTTTTGGAATGGGGTAATATTCCATGGTAGCGGCTCGGTTCGCTGTCAGTTTGTGATCTCCACATGTACGAACAGAGCCATGTGGTTTCTGTCCTGACACAACGGCGGCACGCCACGGTGAATGTTGGATACGAGTGATTATTCCTTGTGTCTGAAGACGTTCGAGCTCAGCCTCCACTTTTAGACGGATAAAGAACGGTAATGTACGAGCCTTGTAAAATTTAGCCGAGGTATCCTGCTCCAATACAATAGTGGCCCGTAAATCCTCCAGCCTCCCCAGCTAGTTTTCGTAGCAAGTGGATTGGGCATTTTCGTCTTGTTTTACTTCCACATTCCACGTACCCATAACATCAACTACCCCTTCTGTATATAATCGTAATGTGGCCGCCGCTGGGACCAGTGGAAGTGATTTCGGCAGGTGCGCCTGTTAATAAGCGTCACTGAAGCTCCTATATCCATATCCAGACAAACGTTGCGGCCCTTCACGTTCAAGTTGACTGCATAGGGAGGTTTTCCTCCAGGAAACTTGACCAAGGTGTGTGAAATCAAATAGGAAACTGACTCTCCATCATTTTCAGTCGATCCTATGGCTCGTATAGAGTGTTAATCCGAAGACTGTGCTTGTTTCGAACGGCATACGCGTGCACTGTGGCCGATTTTCCTACAACTATGGCAGGTCGACTGTTTGTGGCTGCAATCCGTCACAGCTTCATGTTTTACACCGTAACGATAAAAAGTGAATGTACGAACAGGATTCTTATTTGATCTTAGCGGAGATGTATTCCCTGTAGTCAGTTGTACAGTATCTGGAGTCGAAGGCGGTTGGTATAAATTGATCTGTTTTGTTGTGTTCTCCCGCTGCCTCGCAATAGAACATGCACGGTCCCAATTTAGTTTTGACTCCTCTTCGGACAAAAGTCACTCTCTGATTTTACTGTCCTGGGCACCCAATAGCAAACACTGAATAGCCATAGTTTTTTCAAATCTCGTGGGTGCAACTTCACTATGACGACAGTCAGGAATTGCTTGCTGGATAAGGGCACTAAAATCATTAACATTTTTCCTCGAACACTGATGAAGTTGGTGGAGATTCATTCGGGCTGTGAACCCGTGCTGGCGTAACCTAGATTTCCAGAAATCCTTCGACTCTGTCAACCACAGGCTTTTGGGCTGGAAGCTACGAGAAGCTGGAATTTCCCTATAATTTGCAGGTGGATGATGACGTTCCTAGTTGGCAGATCGTGCAGGGTGAGAGTAAGAGGAGTACTGTCAGGCGAGGGTCCCCCGTTAAGCGGAGTACCTCAAGGGTCAATCCTCGCCCCTCCGCTCTTCCTGGTATACATAAATGACTTGACCGACAACCTGGTCAGTCCATGTCACCTGTATGCAGATGGCATAAAGCTGTTGGGAAATGCGCTGGACTCGGGCGTCCTGTGGGAGGACGTTTTGAAGATCTGTGAATGGACATTAAAGTGGGATTTACCACTAAATGTCCACAAAAGTTATATCTCTGCTAATGCTACTCAGTCGACCCTTAGGTATATAAGGGATGCACATGGACGGACAGTCGAACTTGCAACAAAACAACGAACGAGAGAGTTAGGTATCCAGGTCACTAGCACGTTTACTCCAATTGCCCAGTGTGCTGCAGCCGCGACGAAAGCAAGGAGAACATTATACCGACTAAAATCTGCGATCGCCAACCCAAGTCCAGCAGTGTTCATTCCACTATACTCGGCCATATTTCGACCCCACCTGGAATATTGTGCCCAGGCGTGGTCACCGTATCTGAAGAAGGACATAGCTATCCCCGAAAAAGTACAAAAGCTCGCCACACTTGTGGTATGGGGTATGAAGGGTCTAAGTTACCAAGACCGACTAAGCTCGCTGAATTTAGTCTCGCTCGAACGCAGGCGGGTAGGAGGAGACCTTATTGAAGTGTACAAGATTACCCACTACACCGGCGCAAGTCCCCTGGAATGTTTGTTTGTGATACGTCAGGACAGAGATTTAAGAGGACAAAGGTCGGCAGTTAGGTTTAACTTTTTCACTAACCGGGTAGTCAACTCGTGGAACAAATTACCTACAAATATCGTGGAGGCCTCCAGCGTAGACGTATTCAAAACGGAGCCAGACAAATGTTGGAACAACCTTTTTCCCACTTTGTACCAATCGAAAAGTGATTTGCTCTTCCTGTTCGGGGCAACCTGGATTTGTTATGTTTCTTTTATCTTTACCCTCAAACCACTACCGAAAGCATCTGCATCGACAGAAAACGCAGTCTGGTCAATCTCCAGATCACACCAGTCAAGCATCAGGACGTCAACAGGCTCAGGCCTTCATCAAGTCCTGGATTTGGACTTGAAACCATCACAGGTCATCTAGTTTTGCCAGGGCATCTGGTAAGGTCGTTCTGTCATATACACGAGTTACGACGAAATGACGCTGGCCTTCAGATCCCAGATGCTGTGTGTAATTTAACCTTTGTGAATCTGTGAGGTTGATTGCGGGATTCAGTATTGTGGGCAGTTCTAGATTATTCTCGAAAGATCGCTTCCAGTGCGTCTACATTGATTATGAGGGTTTCGAGCCGGCATCACACCAAGAAGTCTGGAGGTATGTATCAATTACTTATGACTTTCGGATAATTGTTTAATTCCCGTTCACCAAATGTTACAATTCAGAACGCACGTTAAACTGTGAGGCATGACACGTAGTCAGCCCCAGAGTAGAACGTGCGCGTAGGTTTATCGAACACGAGAGTATGAATCATATTAATGATGAGGTATAGATAAAACAACCAGTCACCAAATCGATTGTGTGGGTAGCACGATTGGATCGTTCGGGACCATGATGAGAGAGAGCTGGACACACACGCGTGCACTGGTAGGTAGGTGACGTGCGAACAACTGCAGGCGCGGATGCCACAAAGTCCTACCGTCCAGTCCATCCCCACGACCTTGAAACCACCAGGGAGTAGGTATCTGGCGTTCCGCAGAGCTGTCTGTGGATGTTACGGAGCCTCACCTTGTTGCTCCGCCTTTTCTTGTATGTCCGAGTGACTGTTTTCAACACTTACGCCGCCTTTCATATTGATCGCTATTTTAGGACTTCCTAGCTTTGTCAATCAAACATTTTCTTCTTGTGCACACTCGTAATGTGTTGATGGTCTTTTACTTTCGTTCCCTCGATTGCCTCTCCACCGCCCTTTAGTTTCATGCTGTCCGCTGAGACATCCTCACTAGTGGCCCTAGGAGCAACCCTGTACAATTTAATAAGTTGTTCTTCCTCTAGGCTAGAGGTGAGAGAAACCGTCCGCTCACCTTCGAAACTGCTGTGTTTCACAGTGACATCCACAAAAGTGCCGCTGACCCATTTCAAAAGGTAGTGTTCTGCGTATAACATACGAACCTTCTTTCTCAGTTTACTTCACTTGTGGTGATGCCACCTATTGCGTATGTCGCGGCGAATTTTCCGCTTTACTTCTTGTGGATAACTGTCTACCGTACATGGAAATTTAGCTGCTCCAGCGTCGATGGCGATAACCTTCTTTTTACTACTACCTAAAATCCTACTTCTTTTTATTTTCATAGCTGGGGAAGCGATAATTCCAGGTGATACCGACGTTTACACAAACAAAACAGCTCTCTGAGGTGGATCCCTAGAAAAAATACTACAGAGCACTCTGTTTGCATCAGCTACCTCAGCTACGCTCGGAATGTCAGATAGACACCTAGCAAGGCACCGCTTACCTGAACGTTCGTCGTCACCACAAAAGTCTTTTACCTTTGTGCTCCACTATTCTTCGACTCGTTCACGATGATCTGTCCCTGATATTTTGATAGTAATTTTCTAAATTTCGTCCTTTTCATGTTAAACCATTCTTGAAACTCGAATGTGCGCCACGTAGCGATATCAGGCAGTACTCGAACTCCCCGTACCGGATGTACATTTGGGGCGTAGGAAGGTAAAAGGTGCAAAAAACGATGAAAATTATGAAGTACGAAATGCTATATAAACATTACAACTTCTTGCGCAATCTTTTTTATGAATAGCGTTTCGTCCATCGGTATCTGCTTGAAATGCTGGAAACGACACGGAGTAGGTGTGTAATTCGAATGGGTGATTCGCCCACAAATATGACAGTACAGCTTTGACCGTTGACCACCCTGATATTTAGTTCGAAATTCACAGTGAACGCGGTGGGTTCAAGAGCGACAAATTCATACATATCTCTTAAACCACACTAAGTTAAACGTTTCTGCAAGGTGGGGACATGTATTCTATCATTAAAATTCAAACGGAAACATCTTCGTAGCGAAAAATCGACTACGAAGATCAGCTTGATGCTTTCACTATAAAAAAGCATCTTCCTTTACATCAGTGCAAATACGGACGATTTTTGGTACAACCGACCTCTCATTGTAACGTGTAGTGACCGGCGATCGTGTGGCTTCTCTAAGGATCCCGGCTGCAACCGGGTTTTCCCTCATGTCTGTTCTGTACGTATGATTCTGTGTGCGCCTGCAATAGGAGGCCTGATACAAACTCACCCAGTAAACACGCCGACTCTGGCCTGGCGTCGGTGCGACTCTGTCACGAGTTGGCAAGGAGTCGGATCCGAGAAGGCCAGCAACAAAATCCAGAGGCGGTCCGACTCTGGCCAGAGTCGGATCGGAGTGAGCCAGAGTGGGATTCCAGTAGGCCAGTGTAGGATCCGAGTAAGCCAACTGCGCTAACTGCACCCTCCTTACATCCCTAGTTACGCGCTTCAACAATTGAGGTAGTTCGAAACCCATGTCATCCAACACGTACCACCTACTGACACTTCCGTAAGTTTCACCGAATCCTCTTCTTAGCGATCGATCTTATCTGGCAACAAGGTGTCAGGCCAACTCAACAAGATCATTTTTGTGATGAAGCATTTACTACGAACGCCTTCAAATGGTCGAGCGCGGACCGATATGGAGGTGGACAATGGACGCATCCTACAACTCTCCAAGTTGCTCCTACGACAGACATACTACCGTAGACATCTTCTACGTGACCGCTGAACACGCAGAAATTAGCCGCAAAACAAAAGTACCGTAATAAAAAAGTACATGTATATTTCATTGAAAGAAACTGATAGAGTCCGAAAAGTAAAAGCAATCAGAAACATGTCTCGTTGAAGTAGAAGGCATCCTCAAATCCAACATACCGTACGCAAAATACGAATGGAACAAAATCTGGACAAAACCAACCACAAATGGGAGAAAAACATGGTATGAAGAAGAAAACAATGGAGAAAAGCAAGAGGGCAATACTGAAATTCCACAGAAAATATTTACCGACAGGAAACAAACCGAGATGGAAACAGGAAACATGGATCAACAAGACATGTAACAGGCATGGCTTCACTACATCAAAAATCAACTTTATGTGAAACACGCATTATAGACCCACACGTGGCACCTAAAGTTAGAATATGATTCTGACAAATGTCCACTTCACGTCAATGATTTCGCGTTAACAGCTGTCAACACGTGAAGTCATAACACGAATCAACAAGACTTGTAACAGACATGGCTTCACTACATCAAAAATCAACTTCATGTGAAACACGCATTACAGATCCCTACGTGGCACCTAGTCAGAACAACCGGTCCCAAATACAGAAGAAACTGCCTGCACTCGGTGCCTTTCCACCTTTCAGGTGAAACAAAGGAATAACATTTTCGGGGATAGTCCATCGTGAGGCATTTCGATACGACGGACTGGCTGACGTCAATGGCCTTCTGCATACTTTTCGAAAGACGAACACCACGAACGATATCTGATAGACGCCAAGTCCTAACCAAGCGCTTAACAACTCCCAGGAACACTAAATGCATTGGGTCAAAGAGGAATTGTGACACCATGTCAATAGGAACTTCAGTTAAAGGAGTTAAACTGATGTGATTTTCATCATCCAGTTGTCTCCGAAAACTGGAATTCGCCCTTAGTTCTCTCGCAGATACCGAAAAAGCCATCCTCCTACTTTCATAGTACGCATCTCTCTGTGTACACTTGTCGCAGCCGTGTTAGCCGTTGTGACCTTTGACTTTCCGTATCAGACAACGAGCAGGTGTGTCACAGAAAATGGACTGAAGCGTTACAAAAACTGTTATTCCGAGCGTTTCGAGGGAGGCCCCATTCGTCAGAATGTCATTGGTCTTTGTGACAAAATCACCCATGCATACGTCCAAAGGCTCCGGACGGCGACCGCCACGGTACGATCCAATCACAAATGAACAGCTAACAAATGGTCGAATAATACGACCAAGTGTAGGCCACATCTCGGTGCCTGGGTAATCAAAAACAGCCAGCCTGTCGACGTTAACTTGCAGAGTTGAGCGGTCACCGTATCTGAGCTGGTGCTTTTTAGGTACAGTTTGCAGGCAATTGTAGAGTCCAGTATGCACGTACAAACCCTAGAGAAGCATCTTCTTTGGGCACGTTCTTGGAGTGTTGCGCACAGTTCTCGGATCTAAAGGCAATTAAGGAACGATCGGCTTCAATAACGTGATAAGCAGCTTCAGATCCGCAGCCGTAAGGGACTTCGCGCGAGTGGAGAATAGTCTCACTGCGTCAGGACTGGATGAGGCTGTTACCGTAATGTTCACTATAACAACTAAATATGTTGTCCACAGAACTCACATGAACCTTGCGGATTGCGTACCGCCTCAACAGATGAGACTGAACACATGTCTTTCGCTACCTGGCCATCTCCTTCATATCCAATTAAAAATAAACGTAACAAAATAAAGGACTACCAGGTTTCTGTGATGAAATAATTTCATTCTCTAAGGTAACAGGGATAGTTGTGGAGGAAACACAGGAAAAACTGATGCCAAGTCGTAGACGTTCCCGCCGTACCCGACAATATATAGTGGTAAGACAATACACGTAACATTTTCTACACTATTTTCTATTTCATAATTGTGATTATTATTCACACGTTTCACTCACCTCAACTTCTCATGTACAGCCAACATTTAAAACCAACTTAATCGAACTAATCAATAGTCAGAAATACAACTCTCACACACTTCTCGGCCCGCGAGCCTTGCGTTCTTTCTGCGTCCAGCACCGCTGGTAAAAACACATTTTTGGATAATTGGGAGTTGACCGAATCAACCGGCTAGTGTGGCGAAATTTTCTCATTTATCTGCCATCGGAATTAATCTAATGGTCGTCCAACGAATCTCATCTCTGGCGCTGTCCTCCTATCTGGTAGTGGTCTGTTCAAACTAACGGACTTTGACTTATCAGTGAGTCGTTCGTATTTTACCGATATATCTCCTGTTTAATTTGTACGTCTATCCTTGGGCCTATCCATAACCGCTGCGACTCTTCTTTGATACTACCATATTTTGGTTATTTTTATCATTTGACTGATAAGGCCACTACATACAGCTTTCGCCGAGAACTCATGGTGTGTCAAAAGTTTACTAACCAGATGGATTCAGGGAGTATGAAGATCAGAGAATGAAACACCTAGGTGAAACTTAGTCTTCAGGTCAAGTTGTAGCATGTCTTCACTTGACAATAAAAGTAGGTTATGTCATGCAAACATTCAAAGTGATATGACACCGTAATCTAAGATTACCCGTAAAACGTCACAAAAAAACAGTGTGAAAACCGACCAAACCGGAGGCACGTGACGATTAAATGACCCAGAACTATCGAAGTAGCCTGGATAAAAAAATTCACCCCCAATTAGCAAACACCTATTCCGTGGTCATATATCTATCTGTTGTAGTGAAGAATGCCATTCTTAGATTATTCGTAATCATTATTCAGCCACAACAGAAGTCCCATGATAACGTGCCATTCACCGAAGTTTCTCACGTTTGGTTGGTACGTGGAGTAGAAAAGACAGGCCAACACCTGGCCCACTCTTGACCAACTTGGCCGAGTCGGCCACATGTTTACTGGGCAGTGCCACATTCTTCGGTCGTGCAACTAACTGCACACAGCAAATGTTTGCTCTTCCCCTAACGACTCACTTATTATTATTTCATTCTTCAGGGTCGTTCAACCCGAACTTCTTCAAGTGTTGTTGAACGCACTCGACGGCTCCACGCACTTTTCGCTTGGCGCGCCTTTGAACGCCGCCGAGTGCGTTGTAGCTTGTTTCGCGCTTCTCTTCTTTTTCCTATTGGTTGTTGCCGTTGGTTCCAGACTAGGCTAGAACTAATGACTTATCATATTTCCAAACATTGCCGGAAATATACGTTTTGTTTCCAAATCTCATTGTGTTCTCCAGTTCGATGCCTGTTAGGACCACGTTACGACCGCTTTTCAGGAAAGACTTATTAAATTGCTAGTGGATGAGGAGGAAGCGCGTGCCCGGTTGTCCATTGCAAACGCTACCATCACACCGAATGCAACATATTTGACTCGGAACGTGTATTCTAGTGTTTTACGAAAGTTCGCATTTGCGCCAAACGCCTACTTCCCGTTCGATTTGGCCTCGGAGTATTACACCATCGAACCAAACAGTTGCCCGGCCCCCATTTGACAAACTTACACCAGTTACTTCATTTGACGGTCCCTAACAGGAACGACCACTTGGGGGTTAAGGCACAGTCCGTGGGGTAGGATTTTACTCACGTCGTCTCGTGACGGAAGGAAACCGACTTTTCCTCTGGCTAGTGTACTGCCAACACCAACGAGTATAACGTCACAGTCTTTCAAAATATCCGGGCGCGAGACTCAAGATGACCGTGCCTCCACTCCTCCGTCAACCTGCTACTGAACACCGGCCAATGAAGTGGTGTCACCTTTTTGCTGAAGTCTCCCAATCATTCATGCTTGTAGGCGTTCAACAGGGCAAACGTCATTACGTTGAGTGTCATTCTTTTAAACCAGAGATGCAACGTAACATGTCTGGACACGAAGATATCTTATTGCATGGTTGGAAAGCTTGGAGTGTCGTCCCCAATGAATCGTGTTGTTAGCGCTAATTGATTATTAACCTTCTTAGTTTGAGTGCTGCATATCTTCCCTCTCCTTTGATTCATCTCCAAAACAACTGCGATTCTGCTTAATGAAATACAGAATTCTTGAAAGTTTCTGATCCCTACTTTAACCACCAATTCATTACCCTACCAAAATATGAATGAAAAATGCTGCTATGAAAATCTGTGTCGGATTTTGTATTCAGTAGTCTTCTCTGGAAAACAGGGTGCTGACCCCCGTGTAAGAACCGTCATGTGCTTACTTCATGCGGACATCAGGTTACGATCGTCCCTGCCGCTATAGATTCACCAAGTGTAGTCCTGTTTTCACTTTCAACATGTAATTTGACTCCCCGTCCAACACAAAACACGATAAAGCGTTCCAGCAGTTGACTACTCTGCGAAAGATGCGGCACACTGTAGGCGTCTTCCATAAGATTTGCTCCTTCATGTTCAATCGAGACCCACCCCCCTTTCACCGTCTTTTCTGAAGGAGAATCTTGCACGCAGTTCCGGACCCACTTTTCTCCGAACATTTTGCGTACCAATGTTTCAACACACTCACACGCCTTCGGCCTTGAGGAAGCGCACCAGCGAAGTCTACCAACTCCCCACGGCTCTTTCCCTCCATTTCAACCACAATTCGGGTGGCCGTTTGGTGAACATCCTCCAGCTTCCGCGTCCCCTTCTGTTGCAGTGATGGGCCTTCACCCCCAACTGGTCTAACGCGTACGGCGAGCAAAGTTGTCAGGATTTCGGAAGCAAGCGTGCTGAGATGACGTTCAATTAGCCTCCGTGCACCACGAGCTGAACTGAAGATCCCGTCCGTGTTGTCCTGCGTCTTGAGTGATGCCGAAACAGCGATATCCGGGTCACGTTCACCTGTTGCTTGTCTCAGCAACCGTCTACCCACTTCGTAGTCGCCCATTCCACCGGTTCCTCGAATTTGAAGTTCACCAACATAACTCAATAGATGATCAAGATCGGTGTATAGAGCGTCCCAATCCTATGCCGATTTTGTGGCGGGCCAGACCTTTGGGTCATCAGGTCAAACTAAACATGGTCGTTCAACCATTCCGCGGAGACGACTGATGACAACCAAATAAAGCAATGACCCCTAGACTCAGACCTGATGAACCCCGCTAGATACATCCAATCAAGAGGAATGGGTCCCACACCCTATCCGAGTAGCTGCGATCACATAAGGAATTCCTATCCACGTTATGTTGGGGCTGGTGAAACCTCCAGCTTGCTTAAGAGATTTCAGTGTGGGACTGTCGAAAGCTTTGTTAACTTCCATAAACGTAACGTCTGCTGACCTCCCAGTAGCCTTAACTTCAACGCAATGTTATGCTGAAATCAGTAGGTTGGCCCCGACGAAAACCGTGCTGGCAAGAGAATGCCGATCCGTATACTTGCGAAGACGCTTTAGCCTCTTTTCCCGTAAAAGCTCTATTACCCCCCTAAAACCCTGAATATAGCCCACTGGCCAATAGTACTTTGACAATTTGCTGCTCCCATCAATATAAAAGAGACAGAGTAGTACCCGCCTCCACTTCGTAGGTATTCGACTTTCTTGTTAGGATGGGTTGAAAAATCACGCTAGTGGACCCGCCAGGACATTCGCAAGTTCCCGCGAGCCAATTGGACAGCGGGACTTCTGGGGGTTAAGATTTTTTAGCTGCTGTTGAACTTTTCTGTTCGCAATTTCCTTTGCGTCGAACACAGTGGCCCCAATATCACGTAGAACCAGATATGTCTCAGTGGAGTGCAGTGTAACCTGACGGGTAATCAGAGCCTCTGCTTTTGCATATGCAGCTTCTGCTTCCTGGTCTCTCCGACAAGTGTAAATATGCAAGTGCCTGCTCGTAGTTAAGCCTAAAACCTCTTTCAAGCTGTCTTTGACAGGTTGCGTTTTGCACTGTTCAGATGACTATATTCACTGCAGATAATTTCGTGACGTTTCCTTCAGTTGTCCATTGTGCGCTGTTTGTTGACAGAAGGCGGGAGTCGCCGACTATGTAACCGTTTTTACTGAACATCTCAACATCAGAATGGGCAGGTCGTTAGGTACCCTTTTTTGCGGTGCGCCATCACGTGCGCACCTAGGAGCCGCCTGGAATCCAAGCCACCAGAGGCCGTCACAAATTATACTGTGAACGCATTTGAGCTATTGACGGTCCGTCGGGGCACAGGGAATACAGAGTGAACCCTTCCTGGTCGCGGCATGAGAATCGTGAGCGAATGACCCCGAAATCCACACCGAACTGGAGAAAACTCCGGTCTGCCCACTGTACAATGTGTAAAATTCTCCCCAAAATTCTGGTTCATATTATGAATATGATGGTGAGGATCTTCGCCTGGTGTCTGCTTGTCGCATGTGATCGCCTTTGGTTATTCGCATGCCTGTCCGCCAATGCGCACAAACAGCACCACACACAGTTCCGGTCCCCTGGCGAGCTTCACGGTGCGGTCCTTGGCCACCCTAGCTATTCCTGCGTATCGGTGTCTTTTGGCCCTTGTCGAGACTTATTGTAAAGTTTTATAATTTACGTTAGGTATCTTTCAAGTATTCGTAATTTTTTACGTCCCTCTGTTATTGTGCATATCTGGAGAACGTTAATATGGCGCTCCCCTTAATAAATCTAGTCAGCCCGTAGATTTTGTAATTCCATCGCAGGTACATCTGGTTTTTCCGACGTAAGCCACCACTATTTTTCATTGATTCATCTAATTTTGATGTCTGTTACAGTCGATATTTTGCAGGAATAGATTTTTTTATTTGCCAGACCCTCCCATCAGTGCGCTTTTTATCTCGAACACCCCTTTTGGTAAAAACAATCCCCAGAACTGGTTTGCACGGTTGAAGGCCCATTTTGCGCCTTACAGTATACCCACGAAACTGGTAAAGCCCTACCACGTAGTAGCTACCCTCCCGCCTCGTGTCACAGATGACGGGGATGAGATTGTTAAGCGACCATGCTCGCTTGGGACATAAGGGTAGATAGAACAGTTCATTATTGAGCGTATCGGTCTGCCTGGTCTACGACGCATCGCTCAGCTACTCAGAAATGCCGAGTTGGGCGACGAGAAGTTTTCCCAGTTTTTACGTCATATGCGACGCTTAACGGATTCAACGCGGCTCGGAAAGTCTTCCATGAGAATAACGTGGATACAGCAACTACCCGAAGATATACAGATTACCCTTGACGACACCCCCCTCGCAGCCTTATCGCAAAGGGGCCGACATTGCCGATCGCCTCTAGGAGACATACAGGTAACAGGTCTTCCAAGTTTTCGCGCCAGCTCCGGCAACAATGACACATTTAGCCGATCGTGGTTACGGGATCACACGTGGGATTCAAGCGTACAGCACGCAGTGCCACTGTGCGTCCTCCCGCTTTCGTAATTCTGGCAGAACAGCGTCCCTATCTAGTTCCTGGAGTCGACAATGTCCACTGGGAGTGTCAGTTCCCACCAGTGTTGGTGCCCCCAGCAGCTTCGTGGTCTGCCTCACTCCTGCTGCCTATCCCGCCTACCCATCAAAACGGTCCAAGGAAACCAAACGGCCGGCATGTTGCTGCTACTGACGTTGCTGACCCTCCCTCGAAGTTGCCCGTTCTCCCCAGCCGAGGCCGCGAATCAGGATCTTACTACCTTGCAGATACTTATGCAGAGATCGTTGTCCTTATACCATAGCCACACGAACGATTCACGCGGGCACAGTCGGATTTACCTTTCGTGCACGATAGGTCTATCACCGTTCTCCCGGTGTTCATGTACACTGATGTTAGGCCTTCACCGTACTTTGTGATTGGTATCCATCGCCACAGAAATCTAAACACCAATCGTTGGCATTGATTTTTTCGATTACTCGGATCTGCTAGTCGATACAGGACGCCATCGACTAGTCAGCCTTAAGGTGAACTTCTGTTACACTTTAACGAATACGGTTGCAATCAGCCTCGTGCACCGCCCGGCCGTTACGAGTAACTGCGCGTCGTTGGTGGAGCAGCCTGCCACCGTACTTAAGCAGCCAACTTCACTATCGCCAGTAACCGGTGTAATACAGCAATATATCGTCAGAACTGCCCAATCGGGCTTCATCGAAGCCCGTCGCTTGGCACTGGAAATAATACGCGCTTGATATCATTAGCCCCATGGAATAGCATCCGGGCCTCGTTTCTCCAAATGTTGCCTGAGAAGTCAGGTTATTGGCGTCCATGTGGATATTATCGTACTAAACAACGATGCAGTACCTGATTGGCAACCGCTTCCTCATACTCAGGACGGCGCAACCAGACTCAAGTACGTCAGCATTTTTATCACCAATAAGTAGTCTGGCAGATTTATTAATTTAGATGAGACCTAACTGTGAAAAGTCTGGGCTTCGGCTGTTTGAAAAATCCTGCCGGATCAGTCAATCCCCCAGATCATTTGGTGGATTTCAAATGAGACAGTGGGACGAGTGTGTAACCGAGTCCAAATGTGAGATTTCCGAGCTCCTGGCGTGGCTTCGTAGCTCAGCTGGTAGAGTGCCAGCCGCTTTGAGACATGGTGATTTTGTTGCTGGTTCGAATCCAGCCGAAGCCCTCACTTTTCACAATTGCGTCTCACCTGACGTCAGTATTTTATTGAAATTCCATCTGGCTCGTGATTATCACCAGAACTTAGTTGTCAACGTAGATGTCGTCATGACAACAGTGACGACCTTCGGCTTGTTCGAATTTCAACTCTTGTCGTTTGGTCTCCGGAACGCCACTGAAACATTTCGATGGCTAGTCAATGACCTCGCGAAAGGTTTGGATTTCGCCCATGCTTATATCGATGACCTTCTGTTGGCAAGCTCCTTGGAATGAAACCAAAAACGTCTGACGTTATTCGACGAAAGGTTTGCACCATAGAGCTTCACTGAAAAAGCGGATTAGCATGTTTTAACTGAACATCGGGGAATCCCCGGTGGTCCACGTCGACCGGCATGCGTTACGCCGGTGTCCGACAGAATACAGGCGATCCACAACCTCCGCCAAACCGCAGCGCTTCCTACCGCCTATCGTCTTAAGTGCATGGTCGACAATTATTGCCAATCCATTCGCACTGCGCGCAACTTGTGCAACCCTTGGCCGATCTACTTCCCGGCCGTTCTAGCGGCAACGTCAAGTTGTTAAAAGCAGCTACGTTCACCCCGACCGCCTCGAAGACGACATTAGCTTCTGCAGCAATGCTGCACCACTTTAACGCGAAAGCCACTGTCAGTATAGCCGTAGGCGCAACTGAAACAACCGTTGATGCCGTGCTACAGCAGTTTATCGATGGATTCTGGGGACCGCTTTCATCTTTCCCAGACGCATTTTGCTTGCAAAAACCAAGGACATCACGTTACGTCGTAAGTTTATATGTATCCACTCGGCCGTTCGTCACTCCTAATATGTTCACAGAGGTCGCCAGCCTATCGTTTTCTTTCATCACAAGCCGTTGATTTGTGTCTTCAGCAATCATTCTGCCCGTCACTCGCCTCGCGAACTGCGTTACCTCGATCTTGCCCCGCAGTTTTCTATAGACGTAGGACACGTCTCTGGAAGCGACAACGTTTCTGCTGACGCTCAATGGGATTTATGTCTCTGTCCCCGACTAACAAAAACTTGGCCGAAGCCGCTCGCACACCAGTGATATACGATTTGTCTACGAACCTGAATAACGGCAGCAGATCTCGGCCTAGGCGTATACACTATATGCCTTGTCTTTTCAACAATGCTCAATTAGGATGATCATCAGGTGCTTCTAATAAAAGCTGTGTCTCGTAGGATTGCCGAAAAACTGACCAACTCACTGATAGTCTATATATTCGGTAGACCATACCATGCCAGATAATATGGAGATCCTTCCGGCACTCACCCGGCACCCACAGATGTATTACAGTGCTCGGTATTAGCTTCCTTACTTTCCCTCAACCTCACCAACGACATCACTTTTAATGTACTGTGAATGTTTGGTATTCGCAGGCAATACAAAAATTCGGTTCCCCATACTTGCTCCACCAGCTGAAGATTCACTTCATTCAGACCTCGACAGACTATGTGAATTGTCGGCGAAAACCCGCCGCTGTACAAGTTGAGTAAATGCATGGTTCTTCATGGTCGCCAAAGCGCCAAACGAATGCGCTGCGTGGTCGATGCTGATCTTCTATCCGTAAGAGAGCAACTCCACCTCGGAACGTTGATACAAGGAGACTTGGGATCTCTTGCAGC
Organism: Paragonimus heterotremus; assembly: GCA_013368495.1. Lineage (NCBI taxonomy): Eukaryota > Metazoa > Platyhelminthes > Trematoda > Plagiorchiida > Troglotrematidae > Paragonimus > Paragonimus heterotremus. The sequence goes on along the minus strand of LUCH01003678.1, from coordinate 25,566 downwards.
ACATTAACAATAGCGCGTACAGTCAGTGGCGTAATGAGCCTAGCTGAAATTATTCTGAATCACCTAAACTGATATCGTATCCCAGCCTTGTTGCGATGTTGCGTTATCCCCGTCCGAATAGATAACTCTCCATACATTCATGTCAATGGTTAAGGTGTTGGCAGACGGCTGCAACTAAAACGCGTCCAATTTTTTCATCGTTCACCGTTTGCTGTTAGAATGCAGGGGTGTCCAACAAACCCAGACATCGCGGGACAACCAGCATGCCTGATTCATAACAACGCATTCGACATCTCCCTAGGCTTTTCGGAATTTAATATCAGAGCCAAGTTTCCGTCTAACGTGATGTCCATAATTCATAGTTATATTTCTTAATTCATTGTTGTACACTTATATATATGCCGTTTTGTCAACTTCGTCTGTACACTTGTTTGCCACTATCACCATCACCCTTTTAACTGGATCGTCAACACGAATAAACGGGAGTTACCACGCGTCGTCTTTGTCCTCTTCATTCGTGCGGATTGTTGCGCTGTAAAGTGATTGAACGATGGAATATTTTAGCTCCGCGCATTAGCTGATCTACCGACGGTCAACGTTCATCATCTCGCGTCGCTGGTGGAATTATCTATCGGCCGCCTGACGAATCTCATCTCTGACGCTCTCTCTTCTTTGTGGTGGCCTATTAAATTCAGCAGATCTTGACTCATCTGTGAATCGTTCCTATCTTACTCATACGTCTTCTGTTTAATTTGTAGGTTTACCTTTTAAACCTATCCGTTACCGTCACGACTCTTCCTTGATATTACCGTACTTTGATCATTTTTACCACTTCATGGATCAAGCCATCACACTACACCCACCCGAAGACTGTTCTCATGTAGTGTGACTTTGACGTTGTGCATCGGTGGTCGATAAATAGCAGTCTTCCTTCCAACAGTAGTGAGTCGAAAATCGCGCACATACGCCATGTGCAACATGATTTGCCGAGTTAAGGGCAAACGCCTATTGTTGCTTTCCAAGAGAAAGGCCTAGAGACTCTACTTTAGGACATCCTCCGCCTTGGCATCAATAACTTGATAATGACAAAGAAAGGCAGTAACAGGACTACTAGGGAAACTTCCAGCAGAATAGTTTGCGCGCATCTTTGGTCCTTCAATAACTCCACTTTCAAAGGTAGACTTACAGAGATGTGCTTCGTACCTGAAAAACAGCCATCCTTTAATGTGCACAACATTATACGTCGAAATGGGTCATAAGTTTCTTTTCCTAGTCATATACAGACCGACTGAAGCGGCTGTATCTTTTTCAAGTGGCTTACAAATGGTTAGGGAGAGACCTGACCCCTCTCGTTACAATCATGGACACAAAGGATTACACCAGTCGAAAACCCCTCCAGCTGGCGGAGACCACCAGCTCAGGTGGACGAAAATTTGAGCCATACTTAGTCACTCGCTTCGCAGGCAACACAGTTCTGCCAACCCGGTTTGCCCGACTTGTAACGCCATTGCGGCATAAGTCATGTGGGCTACTATCTTCGGGGCGTTCAGTGAGCCTCTAGATGATTGGTTCTTACCTAGACGGCCACTGAGGATGGTGCACTCTTATTAGAACGCCCACTTCTCAACGCGTATTTATGCGTAATTTCCGGTGTGTGCCTGGACGGTGGGACACTGGACTAACCGGGCCTGGTTTCCAGTAATGTTCCAGTTTCGCTGGCCTGTGTGGATGAGGTGGAGGTAGTAGGCGGCGACCTGTTATCGCGTGCATCAAACGGTAGAATCGGGATGACTACCGCTGGCTCTTCAGCGGCACGCGTTCTGTCTGGGAGCGTAGTTTTTCCGAGGGACGCTTCAGTCAGTGCACCTGTCGCTCCGTCCTTGGGACAGTCAATTTGTGGGAGCTCGTCTTCCGTTAACATTACGGCCAGTCGATCGCTGGGTGCAAGCTGCGTCCTAAAAAGCTAATGATGAGGACCAGACGAGAAGCCGACTTCGCCGGACTTTTCCCGATCGCAAACACCTTGGCGGATCGAGTGCAGTGCCTGACGCATCGTTGTTGCAAATGAGTTCGGGTCAGTCCGCAGCGGTGGCTGATGATGATCCCGCGGTTCGGGAGAAACTCGAACATGCAGAGGTGGATAAGTATTCGTAGGATCTGGCCGCATTGCTCGTCTTCGATGGGCTGCGAGGCGTGGACAGTGGGCTAGGTAGGTGGCTGCACCATCGCGTCGTTCTCCATCGGTTTATTGTGATTGGCTGGACTGTGTGTGGGCGTGTTGCATGTTTTTGACGGTGCTGTTTGTTATGGCCGACGTTCGCGAGTACGATGACCGCAGCGTGCTTGTGCGTGTTTATGTTTCACCTTTTTCGCTACCTTGGCGTGTGATCGGGCTTGTGTTTTGTTGTAATCCGGCGGGCTGCGCTGACTGCGACTTCGGTCCTTACGGGTTCAACTATGTCAGATTGGCTAAAGGGGAGCAGCCAGATAAGAGGCAGATGCTTTGTTGTGGATGGTGCTAGTGTGATGCGTTGTGATTTGTTTTGATGTTTGTTTTTGCCTGGTCTGACTTCATGTATGTATGAGAGGTTTGTCAGCGCAGTTTTTCTGTTACAGTGTGAGTGTGCTAAATCTCTTGTGATGTGATTGTTGAGGCTGTTTTGGGTGATTGACGCTATTACATATATGTGTGCGCGTCAACTACTGCCTTCTGGTACAGGTTTTTGGGCCAAAACCTTCGGCTGAGGACCTTGATCGCTCTCTTGCCTAGTCCTAGATGTCCCGACAGTATCCAAAGCCCAAATAAACCAAGATATCACAACGTAACCCAAATAACCTACTGCACCGGCCATCTTGCATGATAAACCGAGTCGCCCTATCTGTTGCTCATGACAGAACGGATAGGCAAAACAAGCTACTTTCAGACACTTACCCTCATATGGTCCAACCGACATCAATCTTCGGGCAGATAAGGCTCACTCAAATTTCAGTTCCCGGAAGAACAACCAGAAACCGGTCCGGGGACGCAAGACGTCCTGTATTGGAACATTGAAATTGCGCACGCTGCTGGATGGATGCAGCATCACGGGACGACCCGAACGGCGAGCCGCAGAGATCACGAGGGAGGTGCATCACTACGGAATCCATGTAGCGGCCCTGAGTGCGACAAGACCTGCAGACCAACGTAGGTTACGGGTAGAGGGTGGCCAATATACCTTCTACTGGGATAGGTTACCCGACAGACGGTGTTCGGGAGCGTGCTGTTTGTCCTGCAGTCACTGGTCGCATCAGTGTTATGGTGGTGGGCGAACAGCACGGCATTAACCCTCGAATGCTCTCCATGCGCCTGCAACTCGGTTGCGGCAGGTTCGTTAAATTTGTTGGGGTTTACGGTCTGGCTGCCATATTAATGATACAGAGGGCCAGTTCTGAGACCATCTCGTTGCCACCATCCGGCCACCACCGGTGAGTGCCCGACCGTTTGTTCCGGGTGACTTGAATGCTCCAGCTGAGGGAGACTAGGTAGCCTGACTAACTGTTCTCCAACCCTGCGGCACTGATTCATTTGATAAGAACGGTGATCGTCCTCTCCACCTGTGTGTTGCTCACGAGATGGCTACCACGAACACCCCATTCTGGTTGGATGCGAATGACATCACGACTTGGGCTCCTCCACGAAACGGTCATCACCATTTGCTTGATTACGTGATCGTGCGGCAGCGTGACATCAGTTAAGTGCGTAGCACGCGGATGGCGCTCTGCGCTGAATGTAGCACGGCCCATAGGCTGGTCAGGACTCAACTGTTTATTCATGCTCGCAAGTCCGTTTATTTTAGATCTTCTGGACAACGGCAGAAGCTGGACATCAAACGACTGGAGAACTGCGAGACGAAGACTGCTTTTCAGTCCGCTGTTGCCGTTCGTCCACACAACTTTCCTGTATCCAATATCTCCGATGGTATGTTGCAGTTCATCAATTAACGAATCACGGCGGCTACCGAGTTGATCGATCTCAAACGCCAGAAGCGTCCGGACCGGTTCGAAGACAACAGCGCGGCTATCTCCAGCTTGGTATGGGGGAAGAATGCGGCGTTTGTTGCCTCCACAATGGACCCGGCCAATAGGGCAAAGAAGGCCACTTTCCGGAGCATCTGCTGTCAACTAACCGAGCGTGTTCTCGGAATTACTGACAACCGGTGGATGATGCGGAGTGAGCGGTTGTAAGGTCTCGCAGATCGACGATAACGTAGAGAGTTCTACAATTCGCTTAAGGCGACCTTAGTTCCATCAGTCTGGCCCACCAGAGTACTGGCAGACGTGGGTACCGGCTGTACTTGCGCCCCGCCAGAGGACATTATGAAGGTCTGGCGCAAACACTTTGGTGGTCTACTAGATCGTCCTGCTACCGTCGAATGGGTGATCTTGAACGGTCTGCCGCAACAGGCCATCAGGCCTCCCCTTGCTCTTGCCCCAGATTTGCTAGAGTTGCAAAGAGCGATTTGTCAACTGCACAACAGGGAGGCTATAGGCAACGATGGACTGCCAGGCGATATCCTGAAGAATGGTGGACGGGCGCCGGAGTGTGCACTGCTCCAGTTGGTTCACTCCATCTGGGAGCACGAGGTGATGTCTCAAGATTTAAAGGATGTTGTAATAGTACCTTTGTATGAAGGTAAGGGTATCAAGCAGTGCCCCGACCTCTATCGGGGCATGAGTCCACTGAGTTGCGCAGGCGAGGTGACTGCCGGAACCCTTTTAAACCGGCCGAATACGGAAGTCTTGGAGACAAGCGTTCCTGAGAAATAACGCCGATTTCGGGCGAATCGGAGCGCGATCGACCTGTGCTTATTGCTTGATAGGTCCGGAAACTCAGCCAGCTGCTGCGTGCTTTCGCCACAGACGTCACCAATGCATTTGATCCCGTGAGCCTTGGGGTGTTATGGACGGTGCTGGCTAAGTTTAGATGTCCAGGTAACTTCGTCACTTTGACGAGATTGTTGCATGTGGGCACCAGGACAAAGGCTCAGTCGTGTGGATCTAACTTTGATGACGTAGACAATATCACTGGCGTGAGGCGTGGTCGTGTGCTAGCCCCAGCTGCATTTAGTTTACATTCGACTGCCACCCTCACAGTTACTTTTCTGGGCTCTGGGGATGACGGCCCAAAGTTAAAGTACCTGACCGATGGGCACCTGCTGAACATCTGACGTTTCGGCGTATCAGCCAGGTTCACATCTCAGCGACACACGGACACCTGACCACAGGTTACAGCGTGCTGCTAGCACACAGCGAGAATGAACTATGGCTGGCCACTTTCTACGCGTCCGAGGCACCCAGGCTCGGACTGGACACGAAAAACAGGTGAGACATTTTTACCTTCAGTCTTTTCCGGGCGGAGGCGTTAGTAGAGTTGTAGTAGGCAGTAGCGCGAATCTTTGCTACTTGGGTATCAATTTGTCCACCGATTTGTCTGTGTACCGCGTGTTACGAGGCCACGTGACAAAGGCCAGTGCTGCATTCGAGTGTTATGAGAGACGTGTTTTGAAGAACCACGGCCTAAAGATGGACACCAAGCTCTTTGCTTAACGCTGTCTATACTGCTGTATGGGAGTGAAACTTACACACTGTACCCACGGAACCTGCGCCAGCTGGGCCGTTTCCATGTGCGATGTCTGAGGCGCATCTTGGGTATTCGGTGGTCGGACATGGTTCCACACACTAAGGTCCTGCGGCGAGCAGATATGAACGGGATGGAAGTCCTGCTGATGCTGAATCAGATTGTTTGTTAGCCCACGTCCGTCGCGGGGGCGACGACCGTACTCCAGAGCGGGTGCTGTATGTGCAAATGGAATTAGGTTACCGAAATCCTGATAGTCAAAGGCGGCGGTACCGAGGTGTTATCCAGGCAAGTCTCACGTCGTAACGTTCATAACAGATGTTGGGAAAACCCAGCATTGAGTCGGACGGTCTGGGGGAATACTACCTGGACCGGCGCCCGCGCGTTCATCGATTTGTTATTGCTCAGTCGGGAACGAAGGCGCACGGTACGCAAGTGAACCATCGTTGCCATAGGCCATAATAGCGTGACTTCATGACGTGTACCACTGTGGATGCGTTGGCCGCTTTGGAGTAGTAGGTCGCCAGCGCACTCATAGTGCACCGTCGGCAAAGCGGCGACCAAGACCTTAGACTCAGTTGAGTCACACCAGTATATCCGTTCTACTTCTGATAATGGTCGCATCGACCAATACCATGGTCGTTTGGCAACTGATCTGCTTTCCCTTTCAGAGATTATTCATTTGCTGTCCCCTACTCATTCTTTTTTTCAGTATTATTGGTGTGTGGTATGATGAACCGCTCGCCTGTTCTTTTCGTAGCCCGATCTGAGTTTTGATCTTCACTCTTCTGCTGCCTGGAATGCAGTAAAATACACTCGTTTACCGAAATGCTACTTGTATTACACTTTACAAATTTTTTCCTCAGTTCAGATCTCGTAATTGCACTCCCTTTCTTTCTCTGTTTATTTTCCAAGAGATAAGGGTTTCATTTTTTTGCTAGCCACTCCACTGGCTAACAACCATTGTCTGGTTGGACACAAAGACCTCGTTCACACACCTACTGGTCTCATTCCCACGGTTTTACACGGGATACAAAGTGTGTAAGCGGAGCCGTAATTGGTCCAGCGCAAGCCACTTGCGGTGATGGCAAAAGTGCAGGCGTTCTTTCACTTCGGTCATTGTGATAGGCAAATCCGTTTCAGATCCCTCTGCGCTACCGATCGGATTGTCCCTGTGTGTGAGCTTGTCACTACTATCAGCCCAATCAATTCCGGTCACTTTGCACTAACCACAAGATTGACACTTTTTTCTCGCTGTCATTTTTATTCTTTTTCTTTTGTTCCAGTAATTTTTACTGTTACTCTTCTCCCGACCCCACAGGAAGTGGACGAGGACTTACGTCCACATAGGTCTACCTCACATTAACATTGTGACTCCCAGCTAGAGCACTGGAATGCTGGCTGTCATATCCAACTCGCACTTAGGTTACACGCAGTCGGCCCTCCACCAGGTCATGTGACTAAGGAGGATGGGCGGCCACTTATCCGCTCAGAAATTGAAGTTGCAAGAGGATCGGAAATTATCGAGAAAACACTTAGACATACCGAAACAGCTTGACGCGTGGCGTCTTCACATGTACTATACCTTCTGCCCCGGCATGAGCCAGTGGACTGTGTGAGCCTCTTTACTGTGCATTTCGACGCTGGAATAGGCAGGGTGTAGAGACCTGGAGATTTCGCTGGCCTGCCTGAGGTCGCATGGTGCGTGCCGTCCAGTCGCTTGTCCGCATGCCATGTGATTGTGGCGCGTACTCGAGCACACGCGTGTGTCACTCGACGGCCGGTTCCTGGTCTACCTGGCTGATTTACGTGTCGGTGCCATTTCTGTTGCTACTGCATACCTTCTGTATATTTCGTATGGTAAGTATTGGGCGTTTATTTCCCATTGCCTTTTTACATTTCGCTTCCGGTAATTTCGTATCCGGGAAAACAGCATGGTGCGCCGTACACTAAAAGGGCGTTATGTAACCTCATTCCTCTAGCTTGCCACCACCTACGTATCTAGGAGCAACTTCAATTACGATTGTTAATCCAGAGCTTGATAAAGGCCTGTGCTTGCTGACGTAGTGATGCTTGACCAGTGTGATCCGGAGATTGACCACACTGTGTTATCTGTCGATGCGAATGCGTTCGGCAGCAAACCAGGAGTAGGGAAAAAAAGAAAGGAAGTGACAAATCCTGGCTGCCGTGAATCAAAGCAAGTTATTTTTCGATTAGTACAGAGCAAGAAAAGGGTTGCTCCAACGTTTGTTCAGTTATCTTTTGAATACATCCACGCCGAAGACTTAAGCAACCTTTACAGGCAATTTGTTACGCAAAGTGACTACTCGGTCATTGAAAAAGTTCAACCAAACAACCAACCGTGATCTCGTTTTCTTGATCGTGAACCTATGACCGCTTAAATCTCTGTCCTGATGCATCACGAACAAACAAGCCAGGGGACTCGTGCCGGTATAGTGGGTAATCTTGTCCATTTCGGTAATATCACCTCTTACCCGCGGGCGTTCGAGCGAGAAGTGGTTCAACGAGCTTAAACGGTCTTGGTAGTCTAGACCCTTCATGCCCTATACCACATATGTGACGAGCTTTTGTACTTTCCGGGGGACAGATTTGTCCTTTTTGAGATACGGCGACCGAGCTTGGGCACAACATTTCAAGCGGGGGCAAACTATGACCGACTAGATTTGGATGAACACTTGCGGACATAAGTTGGCGATCGTGGATTTCTGACGATATAACACTCGCCATGACTTTTTCGCGGTTGTGGCAAACTGAACAGATAGATCATACCTGCTAGTGACTTGGATACCTAAGTCTCTCGTTTGCTGTTTAGCTACTAGTTGGACTGCCCATCCATGTGCATTTCCTTCATACCTAGACGTCGGTTGCAAAGCATTAGCGAGGGTATGACTTTTGGTAGTATTCAGTGGTACATCCCAATTTAGTGTCCATTGGCGGATCTACGGAATGTCCTCCTGGAAGGCGTCTGAGCCGGACTCAATTCCAACAAGCTTTATATCATCCGACTATAAATAACATGGGCTGACCAGGTTGTCGGTCAAGTCATTTTTTGTACGGGAAGGAGCAGGAGGGTGAAGACTGACCCCCGAGGTACTCCACCTAACGGAGAAATTTTGTCGAACGGCACCCGGTTCGCTGCCACTGTGCACGATCTGCCACTTAGAAACGTCAGAATCCACCTACAGATTCTATGGGATGTTCCAACTTCTCGTGGCTTCCGCCCCAAAAGCCTGTGGTTGACAAAGTCGAACGCTTTATAGAAATCTAGGTAGCATGACTCAACCACTCCTTCTTTCTCCAGCTTCCCCGTGACAATGTTTAAGGACATCAACCGGTTTGTGAGACAGGATCTACCTTTTCAGAAAGCCACGCTGGGGAGCTTCGAAAAATTTCTGCTCGCAGAAAACTCGGCAGACTCTCTCCCGCAATGTGTTCAGGGGTTTTGCTGGTGACAGTAGTCAGACTTACTGGTCCGCAGTTTCCGACCTCTGATCGGTTATCACATTTGAAGGTGGGGATTATAGTGGCTTGTTCCCAGTCCCTCACAACTACCCCCGTTTCTAATGTGAGACCGAAAAGTTGGGCAAAAGTCGACGCCAGAAAATTGACTAGACATTTTAAGATAACCGAGTGGATGCAGTCTGGTCCTGCGGAGTTTGTGGTAGTTAGCTGGGATATCACTTGCACAACTTCGTGCGGCGCAATGTCTTCACTTACCCAGGTCAAGCCACGGTGTCAGAGTGAGGCTCAGGTGCTCCATTCTGTGAGCGACAAAAACTTGGAAATCATGTCATGTAAGCCTCCGCTATGCCTTTGTCATTAGAAATAATCTCTCCGTTTTAGGGAAATATGGTCCAATATTCCCTTCTTAGTGAGGAACTGGACTGAACATAACCTTAAGATATCCTGAGGTTCTGTTTAATGTCACGTGCCAGGTTGAGCCCATAGACCAGGCGAGCATTAACTTGCTACACTAATTGCTTCGTTTCCAGCATTCATGCATGTCACAAAGATTTCACACCAGTATTGTGGAATAAATGCTTCCCGAGACACACACTGGTTTCGAAAAGCTCTCTTGACCTTAGGGCGGACCAAGGTTTCAGACAGCGATCGTCCGTTTCGCTGGAATTGGCTTGAACGTGGTTCCAAAAAACGGTCATTTCGGCGCAAATTGTAGTGGTCAAGATGAGTTACTGAACAGATTGAGTAAATGCGAATGTAACTCACTAAGCTAGCGGTGGTAACATGATGAACGAATGAGACAAAAATAGTTACAAAGTTCCAGCGAGTTATGGTAGCCAAAAAGGTTTGACTCACAGAAAAGTGTTCACAGGTGTTCAAGATGACCACCACAATATCCCGAATTACCAGTAGCCGGAAGTGGGTGATATCACAGAGTTGCCTTGGACTGCTGAAGTGCGTTCCGGGATGCGACGATGTTCGTGGTACAACGGAGCTAAAAAATTGGATGGTAGATCCATGTAGTATCGTCGAACGAATGCGCAACGAGG
>LUCH01003677.1:23068-64565 GCA_013368495.1 Paragonimus heterotremus | reverse complement strand
TTACATTTCACACATCTTTCTCCCTGGTATAGATCTTGCCATTGCAGTCACTCTATCGGTTTATTTTCCGAGAGATAAGGATTTCCTTTTCGTGCCAACCATTCAGTTGGCTAACCATCATTGACCGGCTGGACACAAAGGCCTCACTCACACATCTACTTGTCTTAGTCTTTTCTGGTTTACACCGGATACGTGGTGTGTGAATGGAACCGCAAGTGGTGTAATGCAAGCCACTTGGGGTGATGGCTTAAGGCGCCGGCGTCCTTTGGCTTCGGTCATTGTAACAGGTTAATCCGTTTCGGATGTCGCCAACCAGTCGACACGATTGGCCCATGAGAAGAATGAGGGGAATTTCTGTCTAAAATGTCTAACAGCCGGTTAAAGTTTACTGCATTTTTCTGCCTGTTGTTTGCGTTGTAAACATTAGTGACGTTTAGGTGGTGTATGCTTGAGGCTGACTGACTATCCATAACTTTAGAACGACCTGTGGTTTGAAATATTGTTTGTGATACCAGTCACATTAGATAGGTTTTCTCTAGAACATGGTATTCAAGATGGGCCTTGCAGTTGTGACCATTAAACGGACAACGTCAACGTTTTCTCAGAACGGCTGGCATTGTGCAAGGCAACTTTCAAGTTGAAGTGTAACGATAGTCGGTTAATTGGCAAGTCCATTCGCTGACCTCTTTTGTTGTTATTTTTACAATCACGTTCTACACATTAATGTCTTAAGTTCATGACAGAAGGGAACAAACGAAATGTTAACCCCTTGTTATATCTCTTTTTCATTTACTGGTGATCTGTAGCCAGGGGACACTGTACTTTATACGGATTCAGAGTTTTCATCGTTATCCTTAGGGATTTACCCACAAGGTATGGGACACCTGTAGACCATATTCGACAGAATACTGAGGGTCGTTATGCTCCTCCTTATTTGTCCGTCACATCGGATTTTACAAATTTAAGTAGACATGATTAGTGTTGAGTCCTGCGATCACTGCTCGTCTTGCAGGCTGAGTGTTCTACCCTGTGGTTCTGAAATACACATTTTCATTATTTAAATAAACAATCGGGGATATGCACTGAAACTAGATTTATAATGCCCGCGTTCTGAGGTTAACATAACAACTACTGTCCCACTAACTTCACAATTAGCTTGTTTCGGTAATCTTACATAACCTTTCAACTATGTTCTTGTAGGAGTAACACTTAGATGTGATGACAAAGTCGGGTTCGGTTTGATGACAGTGGTGAACATGTTCGTCCCAATGACATGATGACCCGAATTAAACTGCCCGCCGAACAAACAGTTTACAGCATAGTTGAATCTTAACAAGAAACAAACTAATGTGTTGTTATCACAACTGGAATATGCGGGTAGAACAGAAGTATCCCAAAGTAAAGACTGCCGACAAACATGAATTGTGTTCAAACAGTATTTCCGACCAACATTTATAAACTCGTTTGCTATATAAACTAAAACGGGTCGCTTAAACCTGTGTGAGGTAAACTGGTCATGAACTGACTTACTGAAAACAAGAGAATAAATAGCTTTACTTCTCTGAAGATGGTTACGCAACCTGTGGGCTACTCAAAAAAATTGCAGTTGGATATTTGCACTCACATTCCACATTGGTGTAAAACGATGTATAACTGAGTTCCTTCTAATCTACCAACGGTCCAGTAAGTATAGCCTACAAACACTTCTTTGTGTTTATCAATATCACGATTCCTTGTGGTCCTCCACGATCCTCATTCGTATCAAAGTTGTCACAAAAATAACTTGAGCATGGTGTTCTTTGCTCAGTAGAATTAATACCTCACCTTCAAAGTGTAAGCTTATTTCATATTTCCTTCGAATTTGCCTGATTTAGTTCTCAGTTCAACTGTTAAAACTAATGAATTAAACAATATTCCTGACTAACTGTAGCTACTCAAAGGTTTGAGATTAGTATTTTCAAACCACGCAGTGCCCGTTCATGAGCTTATTGATGTCGTACTATATTATCTAACTAACTCTTATGCCTAGTGCATCCTCGTATTGTTTCTTTCGTTTTCCGACATCTTCACTAACAGATGTGAATTTGGCAAATCAAGCTGGCAATCGACCTATTCATTTGGCCTTCAAAGGATGTCGAATATCAGTCGTTGAACTTTTGTTGAACCATGGGGCCGATTATGTATGCAAGAATAATGACGGTGTGCAACCAATTCACTTGGCAGCGGAAATGAACTTTGTTGATGGACTAAAGGTAGACTACCGATAATTAAGCTAATACAAATTACTCTGGGACTAGTGTTTGTGATAAGAAAATAATGAATGTCAAAAACAGTAACCATCAGTTGTTTTCATCTGATCGTATGAATTATAATAAATCCAAATTGTATAATAATGTTTAAGCTTTTTATACGGGCACCCTGTAAGAATATTGGCCATCAAGTACACTGATATATGACCAACTGCTCTATATATGTCGAAAATATCAAACAGCTTATGGGTTCATTTTACAACACTAATGCTGTTCATAGACATTAATTTATGGTAAAATATGTGTATTACTTAGGAGACCGTCGAGCTTGAAAATGGTGTTAACCGTAGTTGGCGAATTGGTTTTTAAACACAATCAGTTTTAGATTTTTACGGAATCGTTTAAGTCATCACCAAATAAGATGTGTTAGCAGTGTCTTCAGTTTTTGCATCACACTTAGAACACCCATGGAGATCAGACTGTGAGACCTTCTTGTGCGTAGAATGTAGTGCACTAAGAACAACCAACATCTTTCTTTGCGTGGAACGCATGTAGATTACTCTTACCTTAATACTTAGTACTTTGATAGCTTTGTCGTTTTGGAGAACATCTAGTTATCAACAGTCTTGTCATCGGCCGAACCAGTAAAAACACAACGTGCCCAAACGCAGCGAACGTCTACTTTCTTTGAGCTAGGAAGCCAAATTGTTCCCACCACTGATTGTAAGCTAACTGAAGTCAAGATTGTCGCCATTTGGGCCCGTTCTACACCACTACCTTGCAAAAGAAGCCAAAGTATCAAAACCCCTTCGTCATGTTGGCGGGAGTACTGCCTTGCCGACTGAGAGACAGCGTCCGAAACAGTTTTCTGCTAATATTCTCGAGGTCTGCCTCCTCCGACAGAAAAACTCCTGGGCTATCTAAGTCAGTTGAAATTATTGCACATTTGTTCTGGATACTTGGGCTTTCTTCATTTCTATTGTATATTGCTGGTGGTGGGCGATTTTAGCTTCTATACTCACTAACGTAAAATATGGCAATGTCGAAAGGTCACCGAAAGGTACATTAACAAAACTGCTAGTGCATATCAATGAAACCGATAATGTGTCTACTCTGACATTAATAAACAACATACTTATTTGGTCTTAACTAACGAGTATAGGAGGCAATCTTTTGTTCGAAGTGTTCAATAAGTTTACAACAATATACAAAAACTGAACAGTGTACCTTCTGCAGTCTAGTTATTGTCAATAGTTGACGGCTGTATATACCTAGTTATAATAATCTGCTTACAATGCGAAAACCTGTTCAGCAGTTACAGTGATATCTCCGCCTTGTGTTTAGTCATACGCTCAAGTTCACATACTTGTCATGAGTTTTATAAGTTTAAAGAAAAGGTGTCCAGCAAAACACAATCTTTACTGTCCTACTCGCTAGTGCCCATGCTACGCACGCGCTTGTGTTTATAAGTCAGAATTCCAGTCCACAACACCACCCGGTTTCCGCTCACAAGTCGAGTGCATTTCTGCCCGGTTTATGTGTGTGATCAACGCCTTCTGTCAGTGATTTTTCTAACTGCCATTCCTCGTTTGTTGGTCCGATCTCGTTGTGCGACGGCTCGACCGGTCCCCAGTGTTGTCCGCTATCCGACTACTCTGAGCTTTTGGATATGGCTCTCCCCCGTGTTGAGGTATTCCGCCGACAGTTTGAATACTCACACTTCCAGTTTGCTAATAGGACTTCGAACGATTGTGCACACATTACACAACGGATGAAGCAAGAGAATACCATTGTATTCATCAGCCAATTGGTAGTAAATTGGTCGGCATTTTGAGCAACGGTACGAGATGTCGACCTCTGCTTTGGAAGTTTCCATTTCATTATCCATCAAGAGAAAGGTGAAAAATACACCATACGCGTCAGCCGATTCTACCCGTCAAACAAGCTTGTTGAACAGTTGCATCAAAACGCGTTGTCGATTGAGTGTGTTGTCCATACAGAATAGTCGGATTTACCAGATAATGTGTTATGAATGTCTCAATCACTCTGCTAGCCCAAACTTCGGAGTGCAGTCTGCCGGGTTAGCAGCCAACTAACCTCCACAGCATAGGTCAGAAAGACTTTCATATATGTTAGCATTGTGCTGTTGGTGACATCAACATTTGTCTGCTAGCTGTTCCTACTCACTGTTCTTTCTGGACACTTCAACTTGAATATTGTTCTAGAGAGTTCTGGTTAAACTCAGACATAGCTATGACGACAGTGACTGGGTTTGAAGAAGGGAGTAAACGAAGGGAAGTGTGCAACCGTGTACGATGAGTTGGTCAGGAATGGAGGGGCACTTAGACGTACGTTCTACCAGTTGGTATGCGATCTCGTTAAGTACACTTATTAGGCCGTCTAATGAAAACATTTCTACCAATCTTTTTGGTCATTTTATGACAGGATTAAGTTATTCTGGAAATATGCCAGTCGAAGTCCAAAACCGCTCAAAATAAATCAAGGACTGTAATGTTTAGTAAGACACTATTGGTAAACAGGTACATCTTGTCGTTACTTAACAGCTGGTCGACCTTTCGAATGAGTGAACGGCGAACAAACCGGCTGTACTGACAAATTTGATGTCATACATAACCTATGCATTCAGACTGATTCTCCTGCCAGTCGTTTAATCATGGAAGCATTTACATCGAGTTTTTTTCCTTGTAAAAGTTCGTCAGTGGTGTATTTTTTATTACGAACGGCACTTAAAGCCGGTGTATGCATGTCTACTTTGAGTTCCAAATAGTGGCCAAGCGTGAACATTACTCAGTTCATTCTGAAATTTGGTGAGTCGATAGTGCGGTCGAGAAATGACATGAAGGAACTGATATCTGTTTGTATTTCAGTTACTGCTGGTACAGAGTAAAGTAGACGTGGAAGCAGAAGATGAACGTGGCTCAACACCAATTCATTACTGCTGTACTGTTGACAGTAATGAATGCTTGCAAATTTTGGTGAGTGCAAACAACATAATTCGAAATTTCTATAACTAACGTTCTGTAGTCCCGTAAACTGTCCAGTCATTTTCTTTAAGACAGAAACACTAGTCTCAAGTTTCACTGTGATTAGAGCTCGTCACTAGTGTAAGTTCTTATCACACCTCATATAAGAAATTTGACGACGCTTACAGTTACCGGTCAATACAATCAGTAAGGCTATTGCAATGATTTACACGTATGTCACACTGAGGAAAAGGAGCCAGGGTCCCCTTCTTTCAAAAGTTGAACACACCCAGCGTCGCGAAAAGCGATTCAGTTTCTTTTTTTCCCTTTAATGTGGAAACTCTTCGCAGTTGATGATACCATCCATTACGGGAACTATTGTGCAGATAATAATGACGCCATGGTACCCATTAAGTATGGATAAGAATGCTTTTGTACAAACAAACCGACGAATGGTTTACTGGCTGTTCTTAAAATCCATAGTGCATGTCTCCTAAAATTTGACCTTGTGTTCTTTTTGAATAACGTGCTTCGCTATTGGTGAAATTGAATGCCGTCCATCAGTTTATGTACCGGAGCTACAAAGTTTGAATTATGTAAAGAATTGATCCATACGACCACCAGCAACTTGTAGACAGTTGTTTCGACCTCCTTAGGTCTTATCGGCAACAGGTACGCCGGTAAAATTGCAAAGTTTAAAAGGAAATAAGCGCTAGAATGGTAGGTATCATAGAATGACGGTCCATGCAATTACCCACCAACCCACAAGGTCACGGTCACTTAAACCCGCTTGACAGTATACATCTTAATGTCGGCAGCTAGTCCTTAGGCTTAGACACAGATCTAACTCGATGTGACGTCGGATAAGATAAACCTGGGCGGTCCCTTCGTAGAAATGGAGAGTGACTGTTCTTGTTCGTTAAATTATACAATGTTTATGACGATATAAGTTCCACATGTCCACAGTGTTAAATGATTTCTTCTCAACGTTGCCCAGCGCTAACAAAAACGGAGGTTCTGAGTGAGCTGCCTTCTTGAGTAAGAATGTCATTATCATTTTCAGAGGCAGCGTTGCTGTATTTTCCAAAACAAGTATAGAGGTACCAGTCAGTCTTTCGAGTATCCGTAAGTATGATTAATTCCATCGAAGATGTGTTTTCTGTGCACAGCGTCAGTGCTCTGTGAGAATTCGTTCTTATCATGCTTCCGTTACAGTATATCAGACGGAATTTGTTGAAGGTATTTATACCGTCCTGTACACTTGAGTTTCCTACGGATTGGTCTCCCCATTATCACCTGATCTCTGAATTATGAGAGTTTGGAAGAGATAATCGGGTAACTGGGTAAACACAGTCGCATGATAATCATACGCCTAGCATCAATAGAGTAGAGGATTTGCGGTCTGACGTGTTGAACGTAATGCGACTTCTGATTCAGAGATTCCCGCTTCGATTGCTTCTGTCCAACCACAAGTTTAACATTAGGCTTTTTGCACAAAACTTTTTGGGGAAAACGACTGGAGACAGTGCAGAGGTGTGCGATGTTCTGCCCTACTGTTTATATCTGACTTCACACTTGTTTTAAGTGAATCTAGGAAAAATCCACTTTATTTGGTGGTATCATCTTGAAAGTTGACATCACAAAAGGTTACGAGCTCATCTTCCTTAACTAGTCCTGGTATAGTCTGAGGAACCTGATAAACTAACCAGGTATAAACAACCCACGAAACGATTCATTGCCCAACCTCCTAGTTACTTCCTGACTGAAAAAATTGGAGTTGTTTGGAATTTAAATTAGACAATTAAGAACGAAACGCTGCATACGGAACCAACTAAAAGCTTCCACTTCTCAAAACATCCGAGTGAATTTGCTCAAGGAATTGTTGGATCCCGATCAAGTGGACATTAAGAAAGCACAGCTGAAAGCCTAAACATTTCTTTCTAAACTTCGTTAACGTGTAGTACTATCTATATATTGAAACGCTATTATGATGCAAACCTAAACGATGGAGGTAAGTCTATGACTCATGAGATGTACATCCAGAAGATAATGAGGGGGGGAAATTGAAGAAATTCCCACTGCTGCTTACAGCCATTTTGCAGTAAAGTGTCCCAGACTAGATTAAAGCCCAAAGCGTTTTTTCCAAGGCTTATGTTATAACTGACCATTCCGCCTCGCCTTCTGAACGTCGCACTTAAAGCCCTGATGATCGCTTACTGTGGTTGTTTGAGGACTAGCTAACTGGACTCAGGTTCAACTATAAGAAGAATGAACAGTTATCATTTTGGCTTCCTTTTAAAAGATATCTACCACAAGGATCTGTCTTGAAGCCCTAGTTCATTCCATCCGTTTCTCGACTACCTAGCACCTTGCAACCGGCAGGTGTTGCCGTACACTGGTGAAGAATTTCTGGGAGCCGTATAATATCAAGGAGATATGCGAAGCCTACAAAACAATTTGAGTTGCCTGAGTCAGTGATCTATAGAAAACAATCCTTTTAAAGCCAAGTGATGCAAAGGCGCGCAAATTCGCCGGAGAAACACTAGACCACTAGTGTCAGTAAGAGTATAAGACCTAAGAACGTTTGTGATAGACCACTTATTCCGGTCCACAAATTGTATAGACACGGTTTGTACGGGAAAAATGATCTTGTGTCTCTTACAAAGAAACTGTTGATTTTTTAACCCGAAGTTTTTCCATTGCATTTGTTCCAGCAGTTCACCCACATCTAGAAAGACTCATAAAGGTCCGTCGTCTTGATCTCTGAGATGGTTTGGGCGGGTCCAGAGTCGAGTCAGTAGAGCAGTTAAACGACTCAAGAAAATCCCCATTTCAGAGACTTCCAAGATTATGACAATTCCTAATGCGTTCAGTGGAGCAAAAGTTACTTCTTAACATGCGTTCATTGGGGTCAACAAGAGCCAGGTAATGGTTCACCTAATATATGTGAATAACAAAATTATAGATGTTACAACTTATAAAACCCCGGATATTGCGGTAGAAGTGTTTTTGCCTAGTGTGAGTCACCAGTTGAAACAATGGGACTTGCGAGGTGTGATGGAATGATGAGTTGCTGTGAGAACTGTTCTTGAATCGTAATTCGTTTGCTGAATGGAACTGCACTAGTCTTGACGTCAAAAATCCCCACCATAGGACCTTGTACCAATTAACACTTGTAGCGACGTCAAGACACAATGTTTTGTTCAGCATGCTGCGTAATACCCAATGGTCACTCCTGTCGATGCGTCGCGTTGTAATATGTGACAAAACCTGGATACTCATTGTGACAGTGTCTATGGCCATGAGCCATATCAAACAGTGAACAAAGTAATGTGTTGTTGACATCAACAGTAACGTTGTTGATAGAATTAAAACCGCAGACCATATATGGTGTTTCGTGTCAGACGTTGCATCGGGCTTTGGTCGAATAGATATAGCCGCTTTTGTGGTTCACATTATCACTTGAACTGTGGACCAAGAGGTTAACAACATCGGGACACGTTGTATGATGGATGTAACACTTTAGAGAGGTGACTGACTTTAATACTTACATGACGGGTTCGACGAAGTAACTAAGAAACATGTACGAACAAATGCATTGAATGTGTGATGATAGGTTTACCTTGATGGTTCGGTTGGCTGGACAGCGATTTATCAGTGTCGGAAGAGGCCACTCGAATCCGTACAAGTTTCGGTTACTTTAGCCATGTTTTAGTTCTAAAGTACAAAGTACCCACCATTCCGGGTTGATCTCTCTCTAAACACGAAAGAATTAGCTGTTCGCGGAAAGTGGATCACGGAATGGACAGTTTACTATGTTGACATAACTGATTTACCTCCACAGTTAAGTAAACTATCCAGTTCTGTGATCATGATTAAATCCAGTGACAGTCCAGAAATTTTGTTCGGTCGGTATACAAGTGGGAGACAACGTGCATCACAAGTTTCCTGACAAATATTCTAGACTGCTCCCACTGGCAGTTAAATGTACACCTGACGGTATGTTGTTTCAATGTACTGTTGCATGATCTTCGATTGCAGCCCAATAGCCTTATTGGAGTTCTCACCTACTCACTCCCAATCATCTCTCTCCAATTTTCTTCACTTTTTCGTCATTCTTTTCTTCTATACGTTCAAGATAATTTTTCATCACTGAGAGGCAAACAGAAACGCACAAACGAAGAACTTTCTTTCTGTTTTAATAATCTAGGTTACATATGGTCCAAAGAACCACCGTTCATTCACACCGTTTGTAGTCATACTTCGCTAACAGTGGCACTTTAAGAACAATGTGGGTCGGCGCTGTTTGTGACACGAGCGGAGCAACGACTCATTTGTGTAGCAGCTGAACTTGTACAATAGAACTTTAAATGAGACGGATGACACCTGCTTACTCTAGAGCAAACGTTTTGAAATCATAACTCGCCTGCGTCGTATCTGGATGAATAATAATGTACCAATACTGCTAAACTGCCTAAGTTTCCGGCCAGCCACTACATTCCGGACAGTTCTGACCCACTGAACTGATTCACAGTGTTTGTTTGATTGCTATGAACTTCTCGTAATAACGACATTTAACCAAGCTAGGACTTCCAGTTCGATCGTACGAGACATGTACACGACCCCTTTAGACATGGCAGAATTTTCGATTACTATGTCACAACAGTTGTTTCTCTATCATACCTTGTAGATTTTAACTTTTAC
The DNA here is from genome assembly GCA_013368495.1 of Paragonimus heterotremus. Lineage (NCBI taxonomy): Eukaryota > Metazoa > Platyhelminthes > Trematoda > Plagiorchiida > Troglotrematidae > Paragonimus > Paragonimus heterotremus. The sequence continues at coordinate 54,628 of LUCH01003677.1, read as the reverse complement.
AAGCGTGCCTGTGTTGCCCACAGTGGACCTGTGATTGAACACTTGACAACCGGAGTAAGGTTTTAAGTTTTGTTACAACGCAGAATAGAGCTGAATGCGCCAACATGTGTGCAGTTAGTGCGATCTGCTGGAATATGTTCCATCCCGCCTGGGAATTCATAAAGTCAGAACTTATAATCTCTTGTTTATTATGCTTATTTCTAACGTCTCACTTCTAACACGAAGGCTCCCTTAGACCACGTGAACAAGTTACAAATCCCAAGATGATTATTTCAGATTAGGCGTGGTTGTTTCTTGTAATGCTATATTAGCGGTCCGATTACGCTGTTCGACATATAATATAAACTTTTGTTATGTGATTATAGCAGCTGGTAATTCTTATCTGTTCACCTTAGATTTCATTTGAATTAGGTAACAACACCTGGGCTACGGTAACCGTTTTTCTAATTGTCTACAAATTAACAAGTCAAATGACGGCTATGTAAGATTGAAGAGTCTGACATTTCCACATAAGTGAAAGCAGATCAGCCATGGTTTCGTATGTAACACAAACTAATTCACCATTGTTACATTCACAGCTTGATCGTGGAGCCAACATGTACCATAAAAACGCTTTTGGTGACTCACCGATTCATGTGGCAATGTTTCAATCGGCAACCAAATGTGCACGACTGTTATTCGAGTGGGAAGCGTCAAGAACGTGTCGTGACCCGTTGGTAACCCCAACAACAACAGTTGGACCAAGACTGCTTATAACACCTCCTGCACTGAAAAGCACCGGGTTACTCGCCCGGCTGATCTCTAGAGAAAAAAGAACATCATCTTGCAGTAGTTTGAGTATTATCTCCGGTACTTCGGACTACAATCCCGAACTGCTGATCAATTTAGCGGATTGTGAGGGGTTTTCTCCACTACATATGGCAGTGAGCTCCGGTAATCTTGAACTGGTCAAGGTACGTTAATTCGGTCCATATATCTGTCACTTGAGTTGCCTAACCAACGCTTCATCTAGAATGTATCCAGTCCACAATGAGTGGTATTTGCCTTCCAACTTCGATCGCTCATCACTTTGAGCTGCAGTCCATCTCAACCAGAAACTGTATTCTTGTTCGGGTACAGTAATCATACGGTCAATAACAGCAATAGACAAAACACTTAATTCAGGTAAAGTGCACATTATATTCTGGCATTTATAAGCAGTTGCGTCATTCTCAAGTGCGTGGATGAGTGAGCCGCTGATCGATGAATGGACGACCAATCAGAACTTAGTTTGAGTTTTAGCACGAGTGTGGGCCACAGGTGGCCTTGACGTGCATACAACAGAGAGAGGCGCTTGTTGATCTATTAGTGCATCGTTTAAATATACGGTCAAGCTTACTTGGCGTGATCTTTTCTCCGTCTCCCTCAATTCTGTCACGAAGCCTCGTAGTGTGGCTGCTTTAATCGACTCAGCTAATGTGTCGTTATCTTAGGTGGAACTCGTTTTTCTTCCATATTACATTTTGCTCACTGTTTTCTTAAATACTGTTAAGCAAATCGGATCAGCGATTTCGGCAATATTATGCATCCCACAAGAACATGTGTATCAGTGTGTTGCCGATTTGTATGAGATCTGTAAGCAGTACTACCATGTTGACCGATGTTCGTCCATATAAAAACAGGCCTGCTGGCCAAGTATGCGGGGTCGCAAAGCAACAAAAAGTTGTCGAAACCTACAGTCGCATTCGGAGATGAAACGTTTCATTTGCCCCGCTTCCTGTTCCTCAACAGTTTTAAGTAGCATAGTTAAAAAATACCCAGCGACCTTTTTCATACAAAATTATGTTATCTGAACATGATTAACCATCCAACTTGGCTTGGGATTCGTTGAGGAAGTGACGTATCTGTAATTAAAAATATGAGAAATAGCAGTGTGCTATCTTGATTAATTTGAAAATGGATTATTTGAGTGGCAAATCACATCATTTGTTGTCTGGATTGTTTAGCTGCATTATATTAAATATATACTGCAACGTTAAGCATAAAGCATTTTCCGTCAACAAAGTAGAAATGTGATAATACACGCATATACAACACCATGATGTCGTGGGTCCCCAATGGATTCTCAAGTACGAAATCCTTTCTTTTATTAAATTTGGAAGTTCTGTTTGCTTCAGCAAGTTGAATTGAACGTCCATTAGCAGTCTGTTAGGTAATTTCATACTCGTTTGGTTTTTTTACCTGATGTCCAAATGTCAGTATGCTGCACATAATCAGCAACACCGATATCCCTTGCCGATTCGATTACGCAGTCTAAGTAATTGAAGTAAGGTCAATAACACGTTTAATCAGTGTCATAATGAACATGATTCCCTAAATGAGTAACGAATATTCTGTTGTGTCCGCTCCTGTAGTTGTGTACTAACAGAAAAACTGATACATACAACTTAAGTTGGCGAACAGAGGCAGTGAATCTTCTCCTGGTGGAGTCAGCAATCAGGTTTTTGAATACCCGGGAAGGCCTCACAGTACTTGCGGATAAGACCTAACCTCAGCCTCCGACTACACGGTGGCATGGTATCATCTTATTCACAAACCAGCTATAAAGTAATTTCTATTTTTGGATAGTTGGTTTTGATAATGTTTTCTTGCTAAGCTGTGCACACTGCTCCATAAAAGCCCCAACCGTACGGACTGCATCTAATGAGGTACAGCCCCTGACGAGCATACCTTTCTGACACACAAACTCTAGGCTGCAGGGAGTTCACGTTTGTGTTGAGCCGACGCAAAACTGATTATATGCGGTTACCGCTCAGTCTGCTTGTGTGTCCATAAATAGAAAGCCTCATGTCAAGAAAATTGGCTAATTTTGAACCTCGAGCCACTGCGGCAACGCAGGACAATATGGTAACGTTTTGTATGCGTGTGCTTCAGCATTCTTCCTCCCCGGTCATCTCAAACGTCCAACATTGGTGTATGAACCAGATGAGATGTTTACAAATCGTTATTTATTTTCAAGGACCAGGTAAGTGTTAATACCTGCACATGCTGAATCCTTCAGGTTAATTACCATTGAAAAGTAATTTCACTGGAGCGGTTGGGTTTGAAACTCCCATAAAATGAAGGCGAGGTTAGAATGAGAATGGCTTACAGTTTGCATAAAATAGTTATAAAACCACTGATTTTTGCGTCAACTTGTTTGACTTCACTTCTTGAAACTCAAGTTCATTACGAATATTCAAAAACAAAGAACGCATTGCTTGATGTAATGGGCTTCAATATATAATCATAACTAACTAATAATGTGCAAAGGTATAAAAAGTAAACATACTTCTACTTTGGAAGAAACAGCTTTCAAGTCAACATGTTCTGAGCCTAAACACATATCTGTCCTTCCGTCCTTTCACAGACGAACTATCTCGGAGGCATTTTATTAAATATCTGAAAACCCAGTGTTAATGTTCCGTAACTTGTTACATAGAATAATTGTTAGCTCTGTCGGTTTCGCATAAGCATTCCTAGATTTTACGAGCTTTCCAGATAACTGGTTACAGGCAGTTCTGGACATAGTATGAGTGTTAATATTTTGGATTTCAAAGTTGCCAAAACTGAAGTGGTATTTCTCAGTTTTGTGCCGTGGTGCAGCAACCAGCACACGCATTTGTCCTTGCCATTCACCTTATGACAGATGAATCTTTAATCTAAACAAACCAGTCATATATTTCAGAGCGAACTTGACAAATTATAGGGCGAATTTTCGTAATAAAAAGGTGAGGGTCAAAACAATAATTGATCCGCCGATTATGGCAGGATGGAAGCATGTGAAGGTGACGACAGCAACAAAATTGATATAATCAGTTCTATAAGTTGGTCTCACGGTAGTTTTGACAAGTCCAGGTGAACGGGAATCTTTGGCAAGTTGTGACGGTGGTTTAGCATTTTAGTGCTGTACCCATTCACTCATCAATTCATGACAAACATATCGATTCAAGGTCGGTCGCCATTTACAGCTTTGTCTTCGTGAGTTCGATAACGTCAAGCCTACTACTGGTTTGAGCGGCTCCTCCTGACGTGAGCAGACTGGACAGTGTTGTGATCGATAAACACACCTTCAGTCAGGGTGCACAACACGCCGTGCGCGAGGCAAGTTATGTACGTCAGATGCAAACTAAACGCAGTGTTATTCACACCCGTTTCCCATACGACTGGGGCTACCAGCCTAGTCAAACGTCAAACGACTAAATGCTCATACATAATTTTAAATCCTCCCGTAGTTACCTGTATGTTTTATGGATAATTGTCATGACTCCTATCTAGCATGTGGCTGGTGGTGGCTACATAATTATTCACTACCGGACAGTTCAAATTATTTAGGAATAATTTCATTAACCTTCTTCAGCAGGTTTTGGATTCCATACTGTCCGCCAAGTGTAAACCTGCGAGAAGTCCATGAAATAAAAACGGCTTTTCTCTTTCACCTTTCTACCTCCTCAGTACTTTTCAGGTTACATTAATGTCGTCACAACTATAAGCTACTGAGATCTGCTCATGGCCAATGTTAATTTGCACGGATTTTTGGTCAGTTGTCTCTGTGTGAAACCCAAAAGTCCGGTGGAAAATATGGCTGGCTTTACTAACGTAATCACGTCTAGGATCAGCAGATGTGTAACTGAGACGATTTTCTATATCGGTAGGCTAAAAGCAATCAATAGTCTGAAAAAACTCCGTTACTCCAAAAACCAAGTAATCTGGAAAATGTCGCCTGGTCACTTTGGTGATTAAATTGACGTTATTTGGGCATTGCAAAAATGGCTGTCATGTCTACTATCAAGATCACCGTTGTACTTGTCGGTCTCCCATTCCGATGGACACTCTTCCTCGGTCGCTTTTTAATTTAACTCCATCGTTTCCACTTGTAAGGTGTTTCTGTGATTTATGAAAACTTTAACCGTTCGGTGATTCTATACTCTGATTTATCTGCCTAGAGCGCACTTAGTGCTTGTAACCTAAGTTTGCACGTCTACTCAATATTCTCCCGCAAAAGGCTAGTAAAAACTATACTGATTCAGCTCATTGTGACCATCCTGTGGTCGACTGGGTATATCAGTTAATGGTTAGGTTTTGCATTTAAGCCAAGCCGTGGGTGTGTGGTTCGAACGGTTTCTCGACAAAACGCTGTGGGCGAAATCACTGTCCATGACAAAATTTGTAAAATTAGAAGCGGCTGATCATTAGATTCTAGGGAGGCGAATCTGACAGAGAGCAGACGACCGAATTTATCATGATTGTAACAGGATGGTGTTTCATCAATGAACGTTTACGAGAAAATACATAAAAATGTTACGGGAGTTTACTTCTGTCAAAGCCCAGTTATAAAACCACACTTCAATTGCAAACTTCCATGTTTGACAACTGGTATTCAAGCATACATAATGTTTGCTCTTACCAAGCATCATACATTGGTCATACCACAAAGAGACTGCTTCAGCGTCAACGCTAACATTATCTTATATAGTTGAAGGGTGATGTTAGTCGGATGGTTTCACTCATTACTGTTGTCTTCATGACTTAATCTACTTACTGGACTAACGAGCACGATGGTTAACCCATTGTCAAACAAAGTTCAGAGATAGTGCTGAAATCATCCAGGTCGAGTTACGCAAATGTTATGTCCACTCCAAGAAGTTGTTCTTGTCAATTTTGTACTCCCTAGCCTAAAATGGACCAAACTAACTGCCAGAAACAGTGCACGTTTAAATTTGATGGACTATTTTGTAACCCACACAGCTATTTCGCGTGAATTGTGTCAAAATTGTTCTGTCTAACAAAGAAGTAGGAATTTTTGTTGTTCTTTTGGTTTCGGTGTATCCAATGAACATTTCTTATAAACCTTTCTTGAAATATGTCAACGCACAGATAGTGCACTATTCTAATCCAACTTATCGAATTGTCAACAAAATATGATCATTTTTCCCTCTAGGTCTGTTTACTACAAAGAGCCGATCTAATGGCCAAAGACTTGACTGGGCAAATTCCTCTTCATTTCGCGTGTGCTCGCGGTGACTTGGATTGTGTGAAACTCATGGCAGAGTTTCGTCCGCGGCTTAAACCACGCATGATTAGGGAAACAAACAACGACGGACGAACACCGATGCATGTGGCAGCGATGCATAACAGTGTCGAAGTTATTGACTATCTGGTGTCTCAAGTAAGTTTCAAAGTTGACGTTATTAACAAGTTAACTGCAAACTAAAGGAGGCAGTTTGAAACAAACAATAAAACAGTTCTACACCCCAATGTGTGTGCGCTGGAACAAGTAATTTCAGAAGTTGTCGCACTACATGTATATATATATATATATATATATATATATATATATATAAGTATTTACTTAGTACCGCAAAAGCTGCACACACTTGTTAACATGCCATAAAAATGATGGATATTAAGGGTTATGTATGTTAAAAAGAACAAAAATGAAGCGCGAGGGGAATACAAAAAAAACGTTACATTGTAAGAAGAAGACAACTGTAAATAGGTGTGTCCTTTGTCTCCTAGACCTCAGCTAGAAATTCGGGAACGACATCAGAGATGGTTAAATCTACAAAGAAAAACAGATTATTCGTTGGACCTGTGACGGTTTCAGCAAATCTATAAAATGATAACGATAATCATTTTAGTGTTCATTTGATGAGTTGTTTTGTCACACTGTCACCGTGGAAGGATCTGGTATCAATTTCAAAATAAACAAAGCTGAAATGGCTCGCTACTAGTGGAAACAGAACAATTAAGTTGAACAAAACCAACCTAAGTATTCAGATATCATACCGTCGTAGGCTCTCTGCATCAAACTCACGATGACGCATTAAACGTACAGGAAATATTTAAACTTTAAAAAGGCTGGCAACACGAGACTGAAGTCCGGACAACTACTGCATACTGTATATCGTTGGAAAATCGACATACAAACGAGTCAACAAAGAAAGTCAATCTTTCCGAGGTTCCCAGCCAAGACAACTTAACGAACATTTGCCCTTATACTCACATCACAGGTTTCGAATCTTCAGATTGCAACGGCTTACGTATTGCGTACAAAACACAGTTGCTGGGTCGTACTGGTATTGCCATCAGAATGCGATATTTAACGGACCCTACATACTTTCAGGTCACGTTTGCTTGATTTGTTGCTTAACTCAATTCGTGATATGCCAAGTGGTTCTTATTCGCCATCCGTGTTAAGTCCTGCCAATGAGCGATGCTCCGCGTTCTTGTAGATCTTCGTAGATAACAGTGGACGTTGGTCTCATAGTGACGACGGTGACTGTCATCCGTAACATTATGGCATTCCATACAGTTCTATATGCTCACGTGTGTTTATACATAAACTTACCCGTAAAGATAAAGAGAGAGGAGTGCAGACACAAATTTTCTCAATCATTTGCTCGAAGAAATAAGGATATTGCGGCTTCTAAATGAGCTAACAGCTACAATGGATATAGTTTGCATTTTCACCTTATTTTATACTTTGCAATAATTTTCAGACTATCGATAATTTTCAATGTTCCAAGTTTCATTTTCTGACATTGTCTGCAAACTTACTGGTGATTGTATGCACCAACTGTTAACAGGTGGACTGCTGGACCAGGTGGGATAAAGACTGGAAGCAATAACATAACAACGAAGTCCAATCACTGTGCGTTGAGTTGCTCATTGGTTGAATTGTGTCAGCTCACGTCAGAGGACGGCGGTAGCCCGAGCACATTGAAGCAATAAGGCTGAGTGCAGATTGTGTAAAACTTCGAAATAGATTAATAGAGTATAGATGATGGGATCGTGCCTCATTGCCAAACGCAAACAACGGATCTATGTCAACGGAATGAGTGGTTTACATCAACTAACTTAACTAAAGCTATCAAATCCATCCGTCTGTGTATCGGAGGTCAGAGATGACACTGGAGACACTGGTTTATTACAGTAAAACAGATAAAACAATGACAACCAGGATAAACACAACACTTAACTGGGATTCCTAATGGAAACTTCAAATTCACAGAAACAGTAGATTGAATAGTGGACGATATCAAATGAACCTTAAGCATCGCAACTTGCACAGTGCAACGAAACAGAAGGGTCGGACTGAAAATACGGGCTGTAAGAAGTGAACGATATACTAAAAAAAACTTATCCGATACACGAATGAACAACGAAGTCAAGGATAGTTTAACATAGAGCGGGCTAATCATTTTGGTAAAGGACAATGTGAGCCACCAGTAAAACAGAAGATGACCTCGGGGGCTAGCAAGACTGACTGAAACGTCCAAAAATACAGTCCTTTTGCAGTCCATTGAAAAACATGCTTGATGCGACACAGCAGTAATGGACATAAAGTTTCATTTTATGATTCAACTGACAAGGAATTTGGATATAAGTATCAGATGGTTGTACTGGCATCAGGTGGACAACAAGAAGGACACTGTTAGTCAACAAACAGGCTATCATATCAATTAGACGAATCTGACAATTCAGCAGAGCAGTAGGGTTTAGGATATGGGATTGAAAAGAAATAGACGTCAGATCACATTTTTTAGTATGAATGTACGCTTATAACTTGAACTTAAGCAGTCAGTTTTCATCAAGAAAATGACCTGTGAACGGACAAACACAACACTTCAGCAACCCAATAGTATGTCGAGAAGAAATCAAAACCGACTTCAACAGGTGACCACTGGTAGATATGACACAAACACTGGAGGCACTTCTCTGTCAGTGAGTGCAACGGCGCCTAAATGATACACAGCCTACGTTCGCCTTATTACAGTTAGAATGCCAGTCAGTTTTGTAGCCGCAGAGTGTTCGGACTGCAACAACTCACTTTCAACTTCATCCTATGACTCGTTTTTCCTGTGCGACCACCTGAGTTTGCTACACTCTAAGGGTATGAAGCATTAACAGGACGAATCCGTCAAGCATCATCAACTGAAGTGCGGCAAGTATCAATAACATCTACAGAAGAGAAACTTTTATCCTGCTATTTTAAGCTGGATACGGTGTAGACGTTGACAAACAATGTAACGTTGAAGTTTTCCAAGAAGCTCACAATCGAGCCTACTGACATCGTTCAAAAATCATAGGCAAGTATGTTTTGATGGCTAAACCTCATGCGTTTTTCAGGCTTTTGTTTCGATGAGGGAATTAAAACGCAACCAAACAGAGTAACGGCTGAGGGCTACAATGGCCATTATAAACATCACCGCGAAACATCTCCCAGTAATCATCGATGAACGGAATTATGTTCGTGACAAAACAACGGGTTGTACTGAGGATTTGGCAGCTGATGTATGCAGTGGTTTCACAAACATAAATTACTTTTAGGGATTCGAACAAAAGATGACCACTTACGGAAGTGTGGTGCTCACTTCTTTCATTCCTCACATAGCGGTGTCCACATGAGATGTTTAACCCGGACAGAAAAAAGTGAAGAAAGTAGACTGCAGGATAAACACTGGGAAGTAGTATCAGGCTTCTCACTCGACGGGTTAAATCCGTAAAAAAACAGAATACAACAACGTAAGAATTACATGGACATTATAATTCTATTATGTATAAACATGTTTACAACAAAAAGTCGCTGAGTAAAATACGACCCTTATTGTTCAGTTCGCAAGTTCTCACGTTACATGCGCACTGACGTTTATGAACCGGGATTCCAATTCACAACGCACAGGCGATTTCCATTTAAACGTCATGTACACTTCTGCCTCGCTTTGTGGGTGTGGCTGGCACTTTCCGTAATGGATTTTTACTTGATATTTCTCGCCCCTTGGTCCGATTTCGTTGGATGGCGGCACATCCGGTCACCCGTGTTATCCACAATCCACCCGTTATGGAATTTTGGCCATACCTCACCGCCGCGTTCAGACATTTCACCGAGCGCTAGGATAATCGCGCCTCCGATTTGGTCATCCATCACACTATCCATTAGGTAGTGTTGAGGTAGCAAAATGTACGCAATATGGACTACTGATGGATCATCATATTAAAACTCACGTTTCATGCCTTGTCCACTACTACGTCGAATCACAAATCATCACTAGGAACATGGTATAGCAAACAAGCTTGCTTACACACATATAGCATCAAACCAAATGTATAACATTCAAATGAAGCTAGCACAACTAGTTGCAAGTTTGACTGAAGCCAACCAAGTCACTGATACAAAAAAAAAACACTTTGATAAATTCACGTCACAAGAAGACACACATTACGAGATGCAAGCACTTCCTTCATTCTTATCATTCCAGCATATGAAACATTCAGCTATATGGGTTTAGGGCATGGCGACAGATATGTGAATCAAACGACCGTCACATGGATTCATATCAGGACGAGATACACGGTTTTAATGCAACGACAAGGAGATTGATTGCATCAGTACATTCCCCCAACAGAAGGCCGGTGTGTTACGTTCATTTAACGACGCTTCGGAAAACGTCAAAATTCCGAAACTGTGATTGTTCGATAGAACCCTAGAAGAAGAGGTGAAGTCAACCACTTGATGTACTAGATAAAAAGATCTCAATGTTTCAGATCAAACCAATATTATGACACAAACTGTTCTGCAGCAGTTTGATTGATTATGGCATGGGTGTCGGGCCATGGTAACAACAAAGCCTCAACAAAACGCTCATGCGCACCTAGAGCTGGATTAGCTAGTTGAACTACGAACGCCTTAGCCTTCGACTGACTGCCGTTGATTCGGTAAATCGGGCAGATAAAAGGGGTAGAGTTGACGGTATGGAGTGAATCACCATGGTTGTCTCGCCGAATCCTTTATTGATCCAGGCTGCATGACTGCTCGATTGACCCCAGGCGCTTATTCCTGTGAAAGGCCTGTTTTTCTTGAGTTGCATCAGTTGTTAACCACCAGGGTATTTTTTGAACTGAAGTCAAATATATAGTTCGCTATGCGGTACAACACTGTCGTTATAACCATCAAAGCTTAGTTCCAAGTGCCTTTTAATGGCATCAGAAACATCGAAAATCCGAAGAATTAGTTCATCCGATATGAAACACTTCTGAGTGACCTCACTTCAAATCAGTAAACACTTTGATAGTAGAACTCAATAAATGAAACAGGCCTGATCAATTTGAGTATCCACACTTTACATTAACTAACCCAGTGAGATAGTTACAAGTTACATAATGAATAACCTGAAATCGTCATTACTGCAAGGTCTGGAATTAGATAGTGTGCTAATCCTCGTCGGTGTGGACCTTCGTGTGTATGTTCCATAAACTGCCTTAAGTGGTGTGACTTGGATATCACTCATAAGTGACCACAACCAACTTGAAATTGGACAAATCTTCAACTGCTCACCAATAACCTAACATGCTCTACGACCGATTCGATAAACTTGGAGATTTCCGCTGGATCGAAATTGTTAATAATGACGTTATCGATTGGAGTTAACAGATAGCAACTGTATCTCTTCTTAAAACGGTCATGCAAAACGGATCGTTGCTCACAAGCCAAAGTGGTTGAACATTTGTTTGTGATTTTTCGATCAAGCTTAATGTTGGGTCAATGACACAGTAGTCAACACGGTCGCCTGAAGAAAACGTGACCGGAGTTCACATCCTGGTCTCGACAAGGAAATGCAGTACTGACGAGACCTAACGGGAGCAAAACTGAAGTCTAGTGTTTCTTCTCGAAGGAGGTTGACTGGAAAGTCTACCTGAGTTTGAAAACTGGAACAAACTATGACTATTGTTTAACTTGAACTTAATCAACCGCACTGTTCTGTCAACTTTAATAGGTGACCAATCATTTAAGACAGAATTACGTAAGTTATTCATCTTGCTGTGCAATATGTTGGTTCCTGATAGGCCACCGCAGATTTTACCAACCCAACTTCAACTTCAGTCACATAAGATCGCAGTTTTCTCAGTCACATGGCCTCTCTGAACAGTTTCTTTCGAGATGAAACACTAAATTCAAGTTATCCACTCATCGGTTTCCATCAGTATAGCATATCCTTGCGTCAACCAGGCTTTTACTCTCATTCCACTTTCGGATAGCATTGCTTAGTGAATTGCTTTTACATCCGTTTTATCAAACGGCTTACCTTCTAAATTCTTTGTGCAAGTCTACTTTTTTACACAGGAAGTTTTTTGGCGAAAAATTGTCCACGCATTGAGGCCATTTGTCCTCATTTAGTACAAGCTGTTTGTCTACTTCATCAAACGGTGGCTCATTGCTTTCAATTTGGCATCCTTAACATTTTTCGTCTTCACGTGGTCTAATAACTTACTATCTGACATTGTGATACTTAACATCCAAGACATTGTGCTTACAACAAATTTGGGGATTTTATTGGTTAATATTTGTTGTATTAGGTTTGTATTTTCGCGATAGTAGAACCATAAGCTTTATGCAGTGTACTGGGGCCGATTCAGTCTCCTGGATAAATTGCTACATGAATAAATGAACTAATGAAAACCGATGTTTGTCTAATGAAGTTATTGTGGTAGAATCCAAAAGTGTAAGTTCTAATCGTTTTGGTATGCTGTCTAATTTGTTTTTCAGGGTGCTGAACCAAATCCTTCCGACCACAAACGTTTCACTCCACTGTTATTGGCTTGTTCAAAAGGTGCGATTAAATCTTGCATTTATCTAATGGAATTGGGTGCGGACATAACAACGTGTGATGAGTTCGGACGAAATATTCTGATTATGCTTTTGTTCAGTGGAGCCGGCAAAGCACGAGAACTCATACCCACGTTGATCAAAGTAAGTCTACAGTGTTAACTAATACGAGTGACTGAAACACATTTCTTGTCTGGTTAATAAACTGAACGTGGCCAGTGACCACTGTATGTCCAGAGGCTATGTATAACAGTCTTTCAGGCAATGCGAAAGTGCATGCATCATCAAACTGGGTTCGTATGACTAAAGTTATGGATTATAATGTAACTTCTATGAACAAACGTTCTTGTACACAAGCACATTTGTTTTGGTGTATGAATCTCGATATATGGGTAACGATCATTTTTACACTATTCCACCGCCCAAAGTATTTCGTAATAGTAAGCCGTTTAGGCTTGTCAACTGATGGAGGTTGCTCATTCAGGCCAATTATACCTTGCTGGTGGTCAGTAACTCATAAAACACACCCAGTCATGCAACGAGCCGACGGTATTAAATTAGACCGTACAGCCTGCCGATAGTTGTCGTTATGCTTGTTTGTAAATGTACATTCGCTTCAGTTGATGTATTATACACTTTCAGAGTAGCTAAAACTTAGAAACACACCGAAACAGTGCACAAAAATCCCGTCGTCGTTCTATTTCCATTCATCTTAGATTGGGGTCAACGGTGAACCGTCCGTGGCGCACTTCAAACCTGTCCACTTTCACAAGCCTTTTTTGACCCTATCACAGACCGTCTGCGGTACTGACAAAATGTTGGTGTGGACTTCCCACTCGTTGATAGGTGGACAAATCTTGACTACATAGATGGTAGTGTATTGTTGTTTGATAAGTTCCGGGTGGTATAGACAACGTTAGATGTAATTTCGCGGATTGCCAAATAATTTGGAATGCGCTTTGAAACCGCGAAGTGTAAAGTGTGTTTTCAAAACTGCTGCGATTACGCAGATGTAATATTAAACAAAAACGTTTTGGAGGCTCTTGACCAGTTTGTAAGCTTGAGAAGTTTTAACGGCAACAACAAAATGATAGGAAATGGAGCAGAAGCTTGTGTTTCCATGACTAAAACGGTAGTTGCTGATCTGGAACAACTACAGCGACGTGGAGGCATTTATCTGCAACCGAAGGGTGAGGCATATAAAGTGGCTTTGAGGGCTACGTTACTTTACAGCTGCGAAACTTGACCGCTCATGGTAAACAACATAAACCGCCCTCAGGTATTTGTCCATCGAGGTCTACGTTAAATCGATCATATCGGATGGCACCAACAGATGTGCAATGAAGAGGTTCGGGGACGTGTAGGTGAAAATGTTTACTAAGCAGGATCTTTTTTCAAACCCTAAGTTTGCATAAGCTTAGATGGCTAGGTTATGTACTTGGGATATTGGTTGGTCGTATGCCACCTCAAGCTCCCTTGCCTATGTCGGATTCGATTAGGACAGAATGTGATATGGACGGACGTTAGCTTGACGCAGAAATGAAGTCGTGTACCAAGGTGTCGGCCACCGTGAATCGGATTCGTCTCCTTGTGACACACCGATTAGTTGGCTGGGGATGACAGTTGTTATGGTGGGCTCAGTGGCGTGATTATACCTGTTAGTTGGCCTAGGGAATAAATGCAATTGCTGACGCATGCCAGTTGAAACTGTAAGACAGCTGTCTTGTTGGTGACGCATTACTTTCACGTCCAACTCGGTTGTTTAGTTGCACGATGTAGGCATCTTTGTGTCGAACGTTTAGGTGTAGATATAGTGATTTTTTATTATTAGATCTACTTCCCAGTCCTTGTTTTCTTTTTTCTCTGTTAGGACCTACTTTTTTTCCATGGATGTATAAAGGTTGAGCACTAGTAAGAACCAGAGATAAAATGTTGTCTTTGATGATGACGACGGATAGTAATTTCAGCCTACGCCAATCGGTTCCCAACCGTTTGTCTAAATTTTACCCATAATGCATTAACTAGTAATCCCACATGGAACTGTGCACATGGGCTCTGCGTTCGTTTAAACTGACCGGCCGACTGAAACAAGTATGCTGAGCACAATCCATGGATGCATCCTCATGCACAGAAATATCTAGCACCACATAACCTTCACACATAAAGCTGAAACTAAAGCCAAATAATGTCTGTTTGATTGTTCAGATCAGCCTGAAGGTTCAGTTAAACTGTCAGAGTCAGCATGTCATGTGAACTTGCAATGGCTCACCCTACAAACAATCAGGATTGGCAAAGTTCTGCGAAATCTACGTTCAAACGGGTCAGTACATATCTGGCTTTCGGTGCACTTCTAAGGTCATGAGGTGTTGTGATGGCCAGAAGCAACCGATTTTGTGAAACCGTTGGCAGGTGGCAGAGGGAAGAATGAAACATACGTACTGAGTGTTGAGTGAACTACTATATGTTCGTAAACACTAATGTCGGTTCCAAATTCTCCCGTAGAAGTGGTCAGAATAAAGTTATTGTTGACGATTTCTCACTAACTGTGTTTCGTATCTGCAATTCCCCCATCATGATGACATAAAGAGACTCTCCATTAGCGTGTCCGAAATGTTCCACTGCACAAAAGCAATGCCAACACTAGTACCTCATAATTCAAACCGACCTTGTTTTGTTTTACTTCCCCATCTGAAGGGGAGCACCTTTGCAGGACGCCTAAAACGAGTCCACAAGTTAGTCAAGTATTAGTAAGCGCGTAATATTGCCGAACCTTCACTAAGGTCAACCAGAGTATGAGTAAGATCAGAAAGTCCGATTTTTAATTAACAGGAAACGCCCTTATTTTCTGCAGATTTCCTGGGGTCGGTTGAAACTGCCATACTTCCTCGAACACACTGTCCGCGAACCTACAGTTTCTTTGTCGTTGGTGAATAAGCTTTCAAGAAAACGACTACTCATTCCTCGTACATAATATGCCAGTGGCTACCTGTTAAGTGATACGTTTTTTCCATCAAAAACGACCTTCTTCCTTGAGAAAATGATTTTACCCAATCAGAATGAGCGGACATGTCGTGAACAGTCAAGAAGTAACCTCCGCTACTTTTTACCCACTCGACCTCCAATACGCTATGCCTATTGGTGGCTTGGTGACCTTACCTACTATTTTTGGTAACTGTCTTTTGACCTTCTGACTCGAGAATGCTTTAAGTCGCAATGCACCATATAAATACTTTGTAGTTTTCTCCTTGACGCATACGTCGTTGGAGCGAAACAAAATTGCTTTTTGGACTCGTCTTTCGGTTTGTCTTAAGATCTGTTAACGCCGACAGTCGCGTTATCCTCAGGACTAATACTTTCCGTTTTATATATTTCACGAGGAGAATAATCCGACTTCCATCAGCGCGTTACTGTCTCGTGAACGAACCAGCGAATTCTTCCGATGGTTTGCAACAACGGGCGACGGACGAACTCCTGGTGTCGCTAACGTTTCAGCAAGCGCAAACCCTCTTTCAACAGAAGCTGAAACATTTCGACCAGGCGCAATTAAAACTGATTGAAACGTTGACGGAGAAATTGAGTTTGCAGAAACCAGCAGCAGGATCAAACAAATCCTCAAAACTTTTGGCAAAATGTCTAATCAATTCAGTCGGGTAGTTTCATTTTTATCCTGTAATTGGCGCTACGTTTGAGACCTGGTAAAAAAGCAAAGTGGAACTGTCAGATGCTGACGATGTTCGAAAACTAAGGCGGCGGTTCCGTAAACTGGGCACCTCAGAACATGGACGGTATATCATCTTTATCCTGTCAAAAAACTCAACGGATTTTGGCTTAGACGAAACCACCTAGATGCCATCCGAAATCTTTGACAATCAGCCATCGCTGTTTAACACGAGCTGCCGGTGCCTGAAGCTTGTAAAGTTCGCAGACGATGACGGTGTGACCTAGGTTGGAGAAATCCGTCGGCAGTATGGACGGTTCCGTCTTTGCGCAATGACCGAAGTTCATTTCAAGTATCTGGTTTTCGTCTATGAACTCTAGTCACTAAGAGAAGCAGATAACAGAACACGGATTCTGGTGAAGAATAAACAGTGCCCCAACATCATCCAGCAGGATGTCACTGCTGAATGGCAGCGTTTGGTGAACCTGAAGCTTGCAGCCAATATGATCGAGTAGAACAGTCACTCAAACGTCCACACAATGTTCTCAAATGTCCCAGTCAAGGTTGCACGAAAGTCGGAACGCTACAACTGAAAAAACCCCACATCGCGTTGATAGTGCAGTGGATTGTATTATGTCCGATACTGTCCATTTAAACAGCATCGATGCACCCACTTGTCCAAGAAGCCGCCGTTTCCCCGAAAATATGGTGCAACAAAGGGACTAACAAAGTACACTTGTGAGTGACCTTCGCCGTTGCCATGGTCGTGTACTTCTGCGGTCTACAGGATCGTCCTCAGCCGTCGTGACAACTGCTGTTGTCCTTCTAACTACACGCCTGTTCTGCACTGTCTGCACTTTCATCTGATCCATCATTTTACCTTTGTTTTGTTACTAGCCACAAACCTCATAAATATGAACGGGTTTCTGATTGTCTCGTCTTCGGTTGAACGACATAAAGAAGCTCTGTTTGAGGGCTAGTCTTTTCTCTGTGTTCATGCGGTTGTATCGGATGGATCGGTTGGCCGGAAGGAGACTAGCTGACTACGTAAACTCCATACTCCGTCGTTCATTATCGTTATCCTTTGTTCATTACCGTTAGCCATCGTTCCGTTAGTCGCTGTTTCATTAATCGTTGTTCTATCATCCGTTTACGTGCTTGTAAACCGTAGATAAAGTTACAACATCACTACCCCCCGGCGGGGTCACAAGGAGAACCCTTGCCATTTTAAGAAGCGTTAGGGACTACTTAACCGACACTCTCGCAAGCCATGGAAACCTGGTTCCTCAAGAGTTCATGTAGTTCTTAAAGCAAGAAACTACGACCACGCAACACGCAGAAATTAAGTTTCTGTTTACATGGGCAACAAATCGGTCAGTGTAGAGCTCGACACAGCATCCGACATCATATTAATCTCTGATCGCACGTGAAACTTGTTTGACTATTAACCCGACAACTCAGCTTGATCGAATCGTTTCTGGTGGTTGATTGATCATCATTGACAAAATCTAGTGCATGGCGGTCCTTAGTTGGTTGTTAATCAAATGTGCCTGCTACGTGACCCGCAATCCTAGCTTGTACCTCCATGGATTAGATTAAATCGACAAATTGCATCTATTTGACAGACCACTACTCTAAATCATTAATCAAACTCAAGCTCTGCAAACGCTCACGACGTCTCCAGTTGTCCACCGTTAACTCACAAACACTCTCCAACAGAAACACATGGATGTGTTCCATAAGAACATGGCTAGTGCACTAAAATGAAGGCAATCTTATCCCTTCGTCGTGGAACGAAGCTGGTATTTTGACCCAAATGCCTAGTGCACAACGCTGCGTTGGCAACTGTTGAGCAGGAACTGGAACTTCTTCAGAATGCTAGAGTGGTTGAACCGGTGAACTAATCAACATGTGCGGCCCGTATCGTCGTGGCCAAGAAGGTAAATGAAACAACACGACTCTGTGCAAACTAATTTACAAGTCTAAATAACTCACCTGAGATGCATCAGTACTCCTTGCCTATACCGGAGGATCTCTTCACGATGCTGGATTGTGGGAAATATTTCACAAAGCTTGATCAGGCCGAGGGTTAATTACAATTGCTAGTTGCTGACAAATCCAAGCGATTGTTGACATCTAACATCCAAAAAAGATTTGGCCGGTTCAACCGCCTACAATTTGGCGTAAATACAGCGCCAGCCATCTTTCAAGTGATGGATACGATACTCACGAATATTCCCGGTGCGGCTGCCTACCTGGACAACATTATATGTATGGGCCACAACACAGAAACTGGACCCAACTCTTACTCGTTTGCGTAAGCATGGCTACCGACTTCCAGCTGATAAATGCAGCCTTGCGATTTTTAGCATCAAATACCTTAGATTAGTTGGAAGACGAAGACGGCCAAAGATCTGAACCAGCTAACGCGGAAGCCATATAGAGGATGCTATCTTCAACGGACGTGTCAATTCTATAGTCTTTCCCGAAGTTGGTCAGCCACTACAGTTCCTTCCTCCCGGAACTTCATAAAATCCGAACGCTAATAAACCGTTTGATCGTTAAGGATGTCAAATGAGAGTGGTCAAAAGAATGCCAGCAATCAGGCACACAACAAGGACGCTTACACCTTCTGAGCGAAACTACTTCAAGGTCAAGAAAGAGGCCCTCGTAATAATCTTCGCGATGCGGAAGTTTCTAAAACTTTTTACGGGCAGTATTTTTCGTTGTTGATGGATCATAAACAGCTGCTCCTGGCGTTCAGCTCAAAGAAAACAATCTCAGTCAAGAAGTGCCTTACAGCAATGAACGCTACTCTTCATGAAGCCTAAATGTTATTCACCAGCCGTTATACTAACATCACTTTGGTGCTTGCTTCCTGGTTTCAGGAGTACTAATTGTTCTGTCACAGTAAGTACCTCTGGAACAGCAGGAAACTTGACAAATGCAACGGCTGATGATCTGTCCACTGTCAGCGAAATAAACAATCTTCAGTCTTTATTCTCCATTTGATTCGTCATCAGATCGTTCCGTACGTTCATCACTTCATATGGAAGCCGTTGCTTTCTGAATTCACGCCGGGTGCGCTTGTGCGATCAGTTGAAAGCCTGCGCCTCGCATTATTACTATACTTTTTATCATATGGCTATCGTACAAAATGATTCAAGGCGAGCGAGGTTTTTACATTTCTAAACTCCTAAACTGATGTGGACTGATTGTGTCGACACATATATCAATGTAAAACGTTTTCACACCTTACTTGCTTTTGTTTCGGAAAAAATATTCACTTCTATATCCCAATTTTTTTATTTCAATGAGCAAATGTCAGCTGTCGAAAATCCAATCTGGAGCATGTAGTAAAATATAGTATATACAAATCAACAGAAGTGGAAAACATCCATCAATCTTACTTAACTCAGCAGGAAGAAGAAACTTCAATTTATGAGGTGTTTTAAAGCAGCTATTTCAGCAGTAATTCGTGCTGTTTTGAGTTTGTACGCTGGGTATGTCAAAGTGTGAAATTAGTACGTTTCTGCTAAGGTTCCATGACTATCCATAACATTCCTATCCTAGGCAACACAAAAATAATGTTTGCCTCTTTAGCTACACTGAACGTGTTTGGTCGGTGTGACACAGTCTTTGTGTAAGATTATTTTCTAAACGTTTTTGTCGTAAGCGGCTTGTTTTTATCTCTGGCCATTTTGAGCACCAGTGGTTTCGGCTCAGTTCCGTCGAATTTTTGCGTACAAAATTCTCAATCAGCTTCTAGTAGGGTTAACATTACTTGCATATTTTGACTCAAAACAATTTTCCTTTTCAGAGCGGAAAATTCCCTCTGCTTTTAAACCAGCCGGATAAATGGGGATGTACCTACATGCATGTGGCCGCCAGACTTGGTTTACGAGTAGCCATCAATTATGGTCTGGACAACCAGGGTAGCTTGCTGGTCAGAGATTCGGAACGCAGTACTCCACTACACTCGGCTGCACGATTCGGACGTTTGAACATTTGTGCTCAAATGTTGGAAATCGATGAAGGGAAGCGTGCCCAGTTCCTGGTCGATCAATCAGGTCGTCTTCCTGTGCATTTGGCTGCGCAATACGGCCACAATCGCGTGTTGGAACTTTTTCAGTCAAAGGGTTGTATCCAGCGCAGGTAGGTTAACTAGATAAATGGTTAGCAACCCGAGGATTTTTGATGTTTTCATTTTCCGTCACAGAGACAAAACAAGCAGAAGTTCGGTTTTTGATGTGCCCAGTGACCAAAAATGATGCTATGATACGGCCTACCAACCTTGCCTCGCAATTTCGTTGTCTACTGTATATCCTTAATTTTCATTTCGGCCTTTACGATCTAGGCTTGACCAGCTTCAATACGCAAATATTACATAGGTCCTAAAAATTTTAAAACCCATCTGTTACCAACTTATACAGCCCTGGTTGAAAGATGGTTTTGAACCGCCAGGCATACTTCAGGCGATGAAAAGTAGTTATGACCATTTGACATATAAGTACTGTTTCCGAATGTTTCTCTTGCAAAATGTAACTAATTCTCGCTATTGCAAATATAGCAATATCAAGTGAAAGCAGTTATCTTTTAGGGTTTCTTGAAGCTACTTCTGTTGACATATACTAAAAATATGACGTTATTCTTTCAAAAGCTGTCTTACAGACAAACTGAGCAATGGACAGTCCACTTTGTCCCAGGTTTGCTGGAGGAATGCTCAGATGTCACGGCACTAACTTGATTCGATGACGGCGTTTTGCCCTGTTGTGATTGGAAATTTCAGACAAGATAACGGTGTTTAAAAGAACTATTCATAGATGTGCTATTACCGCAGTAGCAGCGGAGTGTGAATTTTGAGATTTTGACCTTCCTTTTTCCTGGTTGTTTCAAATTGCTTCCCAACTGCCTGTCTACAAACGGGCTGTAGTATACAGGTTGGAAAATGAAGCAAAATCTACCTAATCACAAGTTGTATATTATTAGCTTCGTGTTTTCGGTGATCATATTCAAAACTAGAACAGTGTGTTTGAAGTTAGCATCCCGCTTTAACTATATATCCTTCATAAATTAAGGTATAATATACACTGATATTGTAACAATCGTTCAACTTTTCCTTATAGGTGTCGACAAGGTAACACTACATTGCATTATGCTGCCATGTCAGGAAACCCCGCAACGTGCGCGTTATTACTCGGCATTAATCCCAGTCTCTTGAATGAAACCAACCACAACGGTGTAAGTTCATCTACGTTACTATTTTTTGTGCTGGCATCACTTGTCTCTCTAAAGTCTCGTAGAGCCTCCAAACGGTTTGCTCTGGTGAGTGTAAATGATTTTACTCCGTGCGCCTATGCAGTATTCCTAGTGGAACATTCACCTCAAGAACCAAGCTATTGTGTGCACACCAGTTTTAATGTCTGAAAAGTGTTGAAGTTGAACGCAACCAAATGAATTATGTACATTTTGTGGTGAAAACTGATCTGCGTATGCACGCCCCACTCAAGGAGTTCTCTCAACCAGAAAGCTCATGGAACTTCCAGATGGACAGACTTATTGGTTTCATCCGGAAGAAACTGGCAATGGGAAAAACAGCGTGAGTTAAACTGGTGTTCTGAAAAGGGTGTCGTACGTTGTTTTCGGTTGCTTTACTGACACATGCTTGAGAAAAATCCCCGAAGTTTTCAGTGTTTCTTTCGGGTTGTCAAGATCCAGCAACAATATTGCGTACTACTATATTGCGACCCAGGCAGTCCCGAGTAAATCTTCATAGGTATCGATTTCGTGGTCAAGCTTACGAAGAATCAGGATGAATATTGCAAATCAATTTGAACTAGTCAGCAACTTTTGAAAAATTAGCCAGATGCTATCGTCTTGCAAGTGTACTGTTACCTTGGTTTGAGACAGCATGCGAGAGTAAAAAGCATTGCGTCCGCGAAGCTTCTCTATAAAGTTTATCGTCTAACTGAAAATTTATCGCCCTAAACAACGGTTTTACTCATTTTGCTGGAATTTTTGACAACAAATCCCCTCTTTTTATGCTTCGATAAACGTTATATCTGAACGATAAAACACTATGTAAAGCTCACGCCTTCTCCCATAACGTGTTTAACTTCATTTCCTCGGCGAAGGCCTGAACTGCTATCGGAACTTAACTCACTATCTCATAAGACGAGTTCCTAGTTTGGTCACATTTTAGTGTGTTCATTTATCTGCAGTCACTAAATTTTTGTACTCCATTCAGACTGATGTCTTACTTGCATTTCCTTGGTCGGACTAATCATATTACACGGTGGTGTTTCCCAGTCATCTCCATAGGCAGCTGACCGTCTTTAATCGCCATTTGGGTTCATTCATTTACAAGTGACAGGACGTCGTTCAAGTTTGTTCGCTTTCTTGTTATTCCAAACACGATGGATTTCCCCACACTTGGACCACAAATCTTATTCCGTACTAATGGGTCTCGACACGCAGTGATTTTTCACGATATGTCCCACATCCACTACACTCGGTGGTAAGTACATTTAAGTGTGACGGTTTTGGACTAGTGTCACCGAAAGTTGTTCACAGCTATGTGAATGAAATGTACAATATATGTTCACTAAATTTATTTCATCAGCGAACGTTTTCCAGATGAAGGAAAAATTGTTCAGTGCATTTCAGGACCATTTACCGGTAACCAGTTTCCCAGACTTGTAATTTGATTTTAGAACAACTGCGAGGATTGATCATGAACTAGTGATGTCAATATCGACAGCTCCGGAAGACATTATGTTAGTTAATTGAGGGAACAAGAAATGAAGAAAGGGAACTCAACGAAGATCTACGGTCGACCCGTTCTGCAACATAAACCTTGGGATAAAGCAAGCTAACTTTCATCGAGTACTCAAACGAAATTTAATGAAAACATGTCACTACATACTGCGCAGTTCTAGACCATATGGTCTTCGGAAGCGATGAACTTAATGTTCCAGGTAAAAGAAGATTTGGCATCCATCGTCATGATGGGTTAGCAACATCAGCCGTCAGAAAGGTGATATTCAGAATAGTCAGCATCCAAAACAGAAGGTTGTAGTGCCTGAAACCAGAGAAGTACAGTCATCAAATATTGTCAGACTCATCTTGATCGCAGTAAAAGATTAGCAAATGTGTAACCATTGGAACGGAACGTCCCTCTGGTTGGATTAACGAAAGGAGTTTACTGGACCGATAGACCAACGTCCCGAGTACATCGGATGCGGAACATATAGTGGAAGAACACTGTGTGTCAAGACCCATTAGTACGAAATAAGATTTAAGGTCCAAGTGTAGGGAATTCCATCGTGTTTCGAATAACAAGAAAGCGAGCAAACTCAAAAGACGTCCTGTCACTTATAAATGAATGAACCCAAATGGCGATTAAAGACGGTCAGCTGCCTATGGAGATGACTGGGAAACACCACCGTGTAATATGATTAGTCCGTCTAAGTAAGACTAAGAGGTCACTAGAAAATCACCAGAATTCTTCAACAAACTTGAGAAAAAGAAAGTTTTTTCAAGGCTGTAATGAATGCATTGATCTGTACTTAATGTCAACGGCTAGTATGCGGTTTGAATGTATGTGGTTAGGAATATTTCACCGGAACGTCACTCGCGCACTTCAAGAAACCGTGCAGGTGAATTCTAGAAGTCGAAAAGACAGTTTATTTGAATACCGATCATTCGCACAATGAGCAGAACAACAATAGGAAGCAAATGAACGTTTTGTTTATTGCTAATTATGTAATGTGGTGTGTATCGTTATTCGAGACAAAACGAATACTTGATGTCGGATGCCTTTTGAGAACATAGGGAGCTTAAGTCAAATCTAACATTTTAGAGTACCATCTAGGACCGTTTCCTCATACGCAGAATCAAAAAGTGGGAAGGATTTTAGTTGCCTAGATATTAGTTTTGTGTTGTCTAAAGCAACTTCAGTGTACGGGCTAGAGTATAGCACCCTTACGATATGTGAATCTTGCGAATTCAAAATGACGATCTACAAAGAACTCACACAAAACAAGTAAGATAATGCATAATCGATCCAAGTTCCGCTGTAATGCTTTGAGAAATATTATTGTCGAGGTTGCTGTCAGAGTCGGCAGTACATTGGACTGTTTGTGTAATGTTAAGATGGTGCCGCTATCAAGATGGTTCGATGTTCCACTGGCAGTGACAATGAGCGAGATCATAAATGCTATCTGTCCGGTTCCATGGGCTAGTTCACAGATAACAAGCACGTTAGTATCATATTATTATCTCCTGAAATGTTAACTCATCTAATATCAAAATAATTGGTGTTAAATGATGTCTCCTTGAGCTCCTCAATCGAGTAGAAAGCAAGAACACATTCAGCATGATTTTTCTATTAGAACTATCAACACCATTACTTACAGTCTTACTGTAATCTGCTGTTCATGTCCAGTTAATTGATAGTAAACTGAACAACAGTCCTGATCGTACCTCTTGAGCTGACGTGTACCTCTAAGGGTACTTAATGTAGACGTATTTAAAAATATTATTGTGTAATTTATTTGTTCCAGACACAGTTATCCTGTTTGGAGCTTAATGCAAAACCGAATTTTACTCGAAAACAGTTGTGTTTTTTTGAGACTACAAACTTTCATGTGTTGTGTAACCCTAAGTAGCAAAAGTGAATGCATCGTAATCCCCATGTTCACAAGTTAATAGCTATAACAAGACATACCGAGTCTAATTACTTGAAATTTTTTAGAATAATTCATTCGTTACAAGCAAATTGACGGCGTAATTGAGTTTTCTCTTCCGGAATTGACGCAGTCGATACTTGTTTGCTTTTCCTTACAACTGCGTTCAAATTTAGCAAATCGATTGCACTTCCTTCTTTAACGATGCATATTTTAGTGCGATCTTTGAAGGTCGCCTGTTGCCTGTGTGTCGGAGCTGTACACTTCAAAAGAAAATGTTGGTGACCATAATCAGGTGTAGTCCATGAAGTTTGTTGCAAGTAATGCGTTTTAATACACGTTCTGGCGATAATTATTATAATCTTGTATGGCTTTCTTCCGAAGTCACGACAGCCAAACATTGGTTGCGCTCTTGGTATTATGATCGACACCGTCTATTGTGTGATAGGTGACCAATGTTCCTATGAAACTGTTCATCTGTCTCAAAGAATAGCATGTCGTAAGCAACCGTTTCCACGCCTAGGCTGTCTCAACAAGAGTGCAATCCAGCAGGTCTACTGGCCTCTGCCAACCTATAGCGGCTTCATTTAACCACTGTCAAGACGGCAATTAATCCGTCAACACATCAGGTAAGACTCACTTTCAAGATGAGAGATATCTGTGAACGTCTGTTCCATAAATAAATTAACGGGCGAAAGGACGTCTGTTAGGGGCAATATATGCCTCTGGCCAGGAAAAGTCAAAGTGCTAAGCAATGTTCACTAGACAAGCTGTCTGTGACCATGTGAACGAAGCACAAGGTCATATTCACATATTGATTTAATCATCCATGGTCTGTACTGTACTAAACTCTACTTTCGTCCTTGGCAAACAGTATATGAATTTATACAAAGTCATATATCACTTATCACGTTCTCACTGTTAAAGAATTAACGTCTATGTACAGAACTATTCATTACAGATATACCCACAAATGCATCCTTATCTGGTGGGTAAAAGAATTAACGTATCGACTTATCCTCATATATTAAAAATGTGATCTTTCAACGTAATGAATTTGAACGGTAATGTGGAGATATAATCCTAACTGACACAAATACAGCACATTACTAAGTACATTTTCTTTATGGTAATTAGTATAATGTACTACAAACAGACGGTCTGTCTTCCGTTTCAGTCAACTGCACTTCATTTCGCTGCCATGTACAAAAACGCGGAAGTGATCGAATACTTGCTCACAGCAGGGGCAAAAGTCCTACCCGATCACCACGGTATCTACTTTACAACACTGTCGTTACAATCAAAGAATTACATAGCTTCCAAGGTCATTGCTGTGCACAGACGGTATGTCAGTCGGATTGGTTGGTAGATGAGTAACAATCTTCTGTTAACTATCCAGACATTCATCAGTCGGTTATCCAAACAAATCTGATCAACTTAAGTAAGAGTGGTAGCAGTGAATTACTATGTAAATCTCATCCTGTTCAAAAATTTCATACTGGGACTCTGTTATCCATCCAATTCACTATGTCAGATGAAATGAATCAAATGATCCGGAAGACTGACTCTCCAAGCAAGATTTTTATATTAGTCCAGATTGGAATCCACTAGCGTCGCCAATGAGCATTGGAACTATATTAGTGATGTAATGTGATGGATTTTTATATTGAGAGAGAGAGACACAAGTGTTCGACTTCTAGTGAACTCAAACCAGAGACAATAATAACATACCTAGACCGACAAGTGTTCTACCAGACAAGCTACTAAGCTACATTTGTGAAAGTTTTCGTAATCGCTCGAAATACGCATTTAGTAGAATACTGAACTACCATTAATTATGGACAAGCATTAATTTTCAAGACAGGAATTGTACGCTCAATATTTTCTTCTACTTGTTACAGATTTCCAGAAATTATGGAAAAGCTCAGACACACCGAACAATGTTTACTTGAACTGATTATCCGTCATCAGCCAAGTCTTTTCCTTGTGAGTTACAGAGAAGCTTGATAATTTAATCAACTGTTGGAACACATATCAGTTAGAACTTTAATATCAGTCTCAGAAAGAAATCCGATTCACTATAAACCACTATCAACGCACAAGCACAACACCAACTCTTATTTCACCACATATTCTGATCAGAAGTTTTCTTGCTGGCCTGGAAAACTTCAGTTAGTTTAAGCAGCTGCAATAATTGTCTACAGGGAAACAGTAAACAATTTACTATTCTCGAGGTTAAATATGTAAATAAACAGTTGATTCCGGCATTAGTGCTAATGCAAACGTGGTCATCTTTTCCCACGTTTCTGTGAACCGTTTCAAAGACGGTTGACTCGGATTCCTCTGAGCATTAATACATACTATGCTAACGTGTATTGAACGCAGCACTCAGTGGCATGAAGTGGTCATATGAAAGTAGTTAACTTTTACTGGTAAGTAGTAGAAGTTTTGGTTAATATAAATTGAGCACCACTCAAAGTTGATCGCAGCCGTCGCATTGCTGCAAAATTCTCAATTAGCCCCTTTTAAAAAGAGGCATTAGAATCGTGTGTGTCTCTTGTTACAAGTCATCAGTAGTACACATTCTCACCATAGACGCGATTACCATTGCGGCCATACTTTCCTGAGGCAAGTTTGTTGCTCACAATGCCACTGACCCTACGTTAGGCACAACGGAAGCACGTGTAAACGCTCAGCCACATTTTCCTTTGAGTACCGTTCAGTTTGCCCGATCGGCTCAAGAAAAGATATGTTAACTTTCCAGTTAACCCCAACTGATGGTTCAAGAGTATGACTTCTCTTCAAGTTGAAATCATAAAAATCATTAATCTTTCGGTCGATGTTTTGGTTACTGTCAATTAATCGAAGACTTAGGTGAATTTAGATTGACCGTCACTCATAATCAGTCATAGCTGTTGCATTCCCGTAAAATTCCCGATCAACCTCTTTCGTAGACAAGTGAGGATAGGCACTCTTGACAAAATATAACAGCAGTGAAACTCGAGTATACTGCTTCTAGATGAGACCCAACTGTGAAAAGTCTGCTTCTTTTTGAAAGGAGTGAATTATAAAATCCCTCTGAATGATGTTAAACCTATAACTTACTTTTCTTCACACATTTTATTTGATGCAGTCAGCTGTCAGCCGACCTAGTTCGTTTTGTGACCGTGAAATATTTGAGATACCGTTTCACTGAGGAACTATGCAGGAAAAGACCGGTAGCCCCTTGTTTTTGTCATCAGTACCGAGGGTCAACAATGATCCGAACCAGCCAAAATTGCCCATCATTATTACAATCGGTTTGAACGTCGCGCGTATCTTTTTGATTTCTGACTTACTAAGAACATTCAGTTTGTATATTAGAAGCAATGTTCACTGTAAATTCACGAACGCACTGGTGATTTTTTAGACGTCAATATTTTCATTGGGGTTGTAAAGCAGTAGCGGGTTGATTTAAAAAACCGCGCGTTAATATTCTTTATAACAAACCGTCCACCACTGGAATGGAAAACCAGTTATAGCAATGATGAGTTCAGAGTTTCGGACAAAATTACTTACGGAAGTGCTTCCGATATTGTACGTATGGGGGATGGAAAGCATACATAATCACTTTCTAATTGACGAAATCCGCAGGCACTTTAATTTCAAGGAATCAGACTTTTTGGATATTGCATCAACAGTCTGGGTGCATCATGTTCACTGTAGGAGAACTGCAAACTGTTGATTTCATTCACTACATTAAAAAGAGCATAATATCACTCAGTCATCGAGCTACGAGCGCTAGAACGAGCGAGGGTTTAAAATGTTTAGCCAGTTGCAGTAAGCTGAAAGATCCTGACTAATGACTGTTGATTGATATCCCAATTCAAATGGTAAAAACATCTTAGAATGTTTTTGAATGTTGCAGCACACGTATGCGGAGAGCGGTTTGGGCTGTGCGTAACAATACGAGTCATTTCAATCCGGAATAACATTAACCGTAAACAAGCCCAAATTTGGACAGTTTTTCATGCAATCAAATAACGATCAAGTTAGGACAATGAGTGGTTCAATCGACGAAAACCACTTCCTACTTGTCCGTGATGGTTCTGGTATG
This sequence comes from Paragonimus heterotremus, assembly GCA_013368495.1. NCBI lineage: Eukaryota > Metazoa > Platyhelminthes > Trematoda > Plagiorchiida > Troglotrematidae > Paragonimus > Paragonimus heterotremus. The sequence continues at coordinate 25,562 of LUCH01003677.1, read as the reverse complement.
AACCAACGTTCACATACGGAGTGCATTTCAGAAGAAGCTACCCAAAGTGTGAACAATCAAAGTTTGGGTGGCGCATTATGGAAATACATCTGTCCACGCATTACCCTCGAACTCAGCTGTCTCTAGGCGAACTACAACGGTCTGATTTTGTGGATTTCATGCAGGCAGAGTTGTATTGCTAAAGTTGAAGTTTACCATGACAACAGAGGAGAGAAGAACGTTCGCTCGGAGACCTCCAAACTTCCTAGAAAAGACGTTACAGGACACTTTGTAAGAGGGAAGTGCTAGCTGAGAAGGTATTCTGACGATGAGTGGGAGTCCTTTGTAGGAAATAGGTTTACATAGGTTTTAAGGAAAGTGAGGAATTTGTTTTGATTTTTTTGAAAAATGTTCTTGCTTTTTATCATGAGGATCTCGTACATCCGCAAAAGCAACCAAATTGTATCACCGTACGTTTAATTTACTTACATGTTTATACGGGGTACTGTGGCGTTTTACGCAAGCCACATTTTATTTTGCGATCGTATTGTTCATGAGCACTGAAGAACAATCGAGGATAGCGACTGTTATGTAGTTACCACAATCAGCAATTAGCCTCAGCTTAGGCCTGTACAGAAATTTGTCCACAAGCATCATGTTTCTGACAAACTCAAGTGTGCTTGATGCTGCGCTTTACTTACATAAGTTGGCGTGTTCAATTTTCTCTTTTCCAGTTACTCATGGACAAATGCGTCAAGGCAGTCTGTTTGGAAAATGACACAGTCAGTGGAGTAAGTTATGCGTTGAGCATTTAACGTTGCTGTACACTCCTCATTCACTACACTCAAGCCGGTAGAGGTTGGTAGACATATTGATTATCTACAGAATCTATGCAGTAAGGTAGATATAGTTTAGATGAAAGTTAGTTAAAAGTGTATTCAATACTACTGTGGTCGTGAGTATTGATTGACGCCTAGAACCTTAGAACCGTCATCTCACGTAATTTTCAGGTCATCTTTTTTATTAATTACTTATGTGTTGTGTAGAAAAATAAACTTGGGGTTTTCAGTAAGGGCACTCATGATCGAAAAAGGACACAATGTGTAAAGGAAACCAGTGAAGTCATAGGGAGTAATTCGAGGAGACGAAAACAAACAAATGGAGACGAACATGCAGGTTCAAATGAATTTACCACCCCAAGAAGTAGCCTACTACTGAACGTTACTCAATCTCACGAGATTAGTGTTATGCAACTGCCGAACTTCTTGAAAAAGAAGTCGCACTATTAACATAATCGAACGTCTCCAAAGATAAAGATTCTCCCGGTATTTCTAGAATGTCTGACATGTCAGCAGTCTTGATCCTGTTCCGTCGTTTCACAAACAACTCCCGAAAATTAGATTATTTTGCAAATTCGCTACTCATTTTGTAACGGTACTGCGCTCGTGATTTGAATGTTTCGTTATAACTGTCAATGGATCACGCAATAACGTCATAAATACACCATGTTTGTTTAGTTTTAATTGCTGTTCTTGAGAGTACACGCAGACAGTGTGTCCCCCTTTTGATAAGTACAGTTTGTTAGTTTTGGGCTAGTAATAACAATTTTGCTTCAATGAATAGATGAGTCAAAGATGAAAAATCATAGCGAGCCTATTTTTTGCTCTGAATTGCAGACCAAATTCGATTTCAGTATGCTTCAACCACCACCGCACGCGACCAGGCCGGAGTCCCCTTTGGGCTTGATCAAGGTCAGTTTCTCTTGATAAGCTACCTGCAATGCACGTATAGCGCATCAATATTTGAGTCCAGTTTCAGAACCGATGTAATATAACTAATGGTTCGTTTACTTTATAACTGCAAAACATGCCATCATAAACTAGAAAACCCTTGCCAACGGTTGTCTGCAATCGATGTTTTGTCAAGTAAAAAAAGCTCATTTTGTCCAATGAAATTGTTAAGCAGCACACAATCAATCAGGGATTTGCTTCACATAAACTAAAAACTACACAAACCTGACGAGGTTATCTGAACTTCTCAGTCGATCTTTCTCGAAAACTGAGTGTCAAACTCCGGTTTTATCCATCCTAGAGTTGCACAGCGAAGTCTCAGCTAGAGCCTTATTATGAGGCCACTTGCAGGACGGTCAACACCACTGCATAATCGCTCAGCAAATCAAAGTCCAAATCTCGGTCAAACTAAAATGCGATAAGAATGAACCTCAATTTAATAGCTATTCTTTAGAGGCGTTGATTAAAACGCTAATCTGACTGCTGATGCTATGAGCAAATGTGAGTGGTACTCAACGTATATTAGCTAACTAGTATTACAAGTCGTGAAGCTATTTTTTCAGCTCAATCCATTCTCAGCTCTACTCACAGATTCTGTAAAATTCAGATTCGGTGTGTAGGTGGAACATTCAAACATAAATCTTCGAGCAGATCTGGAAGTAACATACAACGCGGCAATACAGTTCACGCAAAAATTAGGTCTGTATTATGGCAACGATGTGTAC